>CM062842.1:15535546-15775546 GCA_031772345.1 Himalopsyche anomala
GGTTCGGTGATTCTACCGAACATTACTTTTCCGAACACGAACACTCCGAACGGGAATAGTCCGAACACGAACACTCCGGCCAAGAATACACCGAACACCGATTCTTTCGGACTCGGAATCTTCCGCACACAGAACCTTCCGGATATAGAATACTTCGCACACCGAATACTCCGAACATTTAAATATTTTTATTATAAAAATCATTGTTTTATTGTAACGTGGAATGTTTTATGGCAATTATGCCAAATATTTTTCATAATGAAAACAAGAAACGTATTTAATTTTCATGTATATAAGCAGTTTAAAATTTTATTTGTATTTTAGCTTATTTATTTTGAAAATTGCGTTGTATTATAATTGTGCTGATATTTTTGATTATATTGAAAGGAAATACCATGCATATAAACATTTAAAATTGCAAATTGATATTAACAGTACTTTAAACATAATTTTATTATCTTATTGATACACATATTATACATATTTTACATTCACTTGACAAATGCAAAAATGTGTACATGAAATTTTAAACATATTATGTGTTTGTAATTTTTTTATTGCAATGACTTAAATAAATAATTTTAGCAATTATTATTATTGAAAGAAATGAAAGTATAGTTGAAGTTATTCTTAGATCTCTTAATATTATATTCCCCCTTCTCACCCATCCTATCTTATGAACGGGGCGTATCGAGAGTGATTAGGTTACCACGAGTCCTGTCATAGTCCTATCCTTCTATCCCTACTCTCTTTGGAAAAAGAGAGGTTGGACAACTGAGTAACAAGCAGTTCTCGTTGAAACACTTATGTTGCGATAAACTGATGGCCATAGACTAGTATACTTAGGACTGTGACTTTTTCTTTGAATTTGCAATACTTCTTTGTAAATCAATGTTATACAATGACAAATGTAGGCATTATAGCTTTAAGATAGATTTTTGTGTTAATTTTTTTAAACTTTATAAAACATAAAAAAATAGTTTAATGTAGTTTGGTGGTTTGGTATTCAATATAAGTTTTTATTTCAGAATTAAAGTCAATTAATATTATTGTTGAGAGTTTTAATACATGTTTTAATGTTATGAAAACGTCGTAATCTAATGACAGTAGTACTTTTAAAAAAATAGTTTATTCTTAAATAGAAACTCACGATATAAGAGATAATACATATTTATTATTGTCGAATATAAACATTTGTTTTGGATTAAATGCACGCAGTGCTAAAAGGTCTTTGGTTTACAAAATAATAATGTTATTATTTTACAACCATTTCGTGCGAACACATTGTAGATCTGTTAATGGCTACCGACCCTCTGACTTCAGCGTCAGAGGATTAATACCTGAAGGGTATTATATTGTAATAAATATATATTTTGTAAACATGTATATTGTGTATGTATATTTTGTTTTTTATTATATGATAATAAATACATATTTTGTAAACTTTTCATATTTGGATTTTAGATCTACTATGAGTCGACCTTTTTAGACAGTTGACACAATGATCGCTTGCTTACATAACAAATAAATAATGTAGCTAAAAAACCTTATTTTTTTATATTTATGTTTTTATGTACCTATATGTAGTTACATATTAAGTTTAATGAAAAATCCTGTTAATTTTCTATAACGTTAATAAATAAAATGTCTTTTTTCCTTCTTATTTTAGTAATATATTATATTTTTTTGATAAAACTGTTTTCATGGTATCGTGATTTGTTTACTACATAAATGTGTTGATATGTTCCCCTTAATAAACAGCATTACTCTCTGACTTCTATTGATTCATAAGTCTAAAAAATATTTATAATCATCCCAACACTAAATCTACATAGAAATGGAATTTTTCAATAAAGTAAATCCAATCTTATCAGAAGAACTAAAGTATCTTTAATAAAATTATTGAGCTTTTACACCAATAAATGGACGTTAAAATTTTGTTCATCAAAACATGTATTAAAACTCTCAACAATAACATTAATTGACTTTAATTCTGAAATAAAAACTTATATTGAATACCAAACCACTAAACTACATAAAAATATTTTTTTATGCTTTATAAAGTTTAAAAAAATTAACACAAAAATCTATCTTAAAGCTATAATGCCTACATTTGTCATTGTATAACATTGATTCACAAAGAAGTATTGCAAATTCAAAGAAAAAGTCACAGTCCTAAGTATACTAGTCTATGGCCATCAGTTTATCGCAACATAAGTGTTTCAACGAGAACTGCTTGTTACTCAGTTGTCCAACCTCTCTTTTTCCAAAGAGAGTAGGGATAGAAGGATAGGACTATGACAGGACTCGTGGTAACCTAATCACTCTCGATACGCCCCGTTCATAAGATAGGATGGGTGAGAAGGGGGAATATAATATTAAGAGATCTAAGAATAACTTCAACTATACTTTCATTTCTTTCAATAATAATAATTGCTAAAATTATTTATTTAAGTCATTGCAATAAAAAAATTACAAACACATAATATGTTTAAAATTTCATGTACACATTTTTGCATTTGTCAAGTGAATGTAAAATATGTATAATATGTGTATCAATAAGATAATAAAATTATGTTTAAAGTACTGTTAATATCAATTTGCAATTTTAAATGTTTATATGCATGGTATTTCCTTTCAATATAATCAAAAATATCAGCACAATTATAATACAACGCAATTTTCAAAATTAATAAGCTAAAATACGAATAAAATTTTAAACTGCTTATATACATGAAAATTAAATACGTTTCTTGTTTTCATTATGAAAAATATTTGGCATAATTGCCATAAAACATTCCACGTTACAATAAAACAATGATTTTTATAATAAAAATATTTAAATGTTCGGAGTATTCGGTGTGCGAAGTATTCTATATCCGGAAGGTTCTGTGTGCGGAAGATTCCGAGTCCGAAAGAATCGGTGTTCGGTGTATTCTTGGCCGGAGTGTTCGTGTTCGGACTATTCCCGTTCGGAGTGTTCGTGTTCGGAAAAGTAATGTTCGATAGAATCCGTTCACCATATAGGTCATCCATCGAAATACGAAAAATATATTAATCTTAATACATGTTAGGATATAAAGAAAAAAATCTGATAAGTGATAAATAATCCAGTTTATTGAGTGCATTCTTTTGTGCCAACGAAAATACTTCCCCGGGAAACTTACCCGAGAAAGGCTTAATACAATACGTGAGCAAAAACTGTCAGCCGAACATCTTAGAAGGGACCTTTTCTCTTTTTCCACATAAGACGTTTTCCATTTAAAAGATCTGAGAAAAGAAAATGCCTCCAGGATATACTTGAACCTAGACTATAATCATATATTATGTAAGGATTGTATTATTTTATTTAAATAATCTAACAAATTATTTATTAATGGGTTATTTTATATCAAATAGTTTTTATTGATGATCAATTAAGCCAGTAAAATCTTTTTTTGTAAATTCAGTACAATTTAAGGTTCTTTGTCTTCGCTATGACAGTTATCGATCAAAATTTTACATATTGTCTTGAGGTCAAAATTGATGATATTTTTACGAGGGCTGTGGAGTCAAAGTGGGAGTCAAAAAACCGGATAAAAATAATTTAAAGACATTGAAAAACTATGAACCTATTCACAACATTAATTGGTGAAATTTACTAGAATTATTCAAGCAACTTGAATGATCTGATAGCATACAGATATTTTAGTAAAACGGAAATATTTGAAAAAATCAATCGGGGTCGGAATCAGTTTTTCTACGGGAACTTCTTTTTACTCAGTTGCTTAACCTTTTTTTCAGAGAGATTAGGGATTGAATAGGACTAGTGGTTAGCTTATCGCTTTCACTTAGCTCATTTTTAAGATAGGGTGGGTGAGAGGAGCGATTTCAAGACATCTCGTCCATTGTTGAATTCGAACAGAAATTCATATATCGATTGAAAAATCAATTTATAAAAACTATCCGTTCTGGGTTACCAAAGCCAACGACGTTGACCACTTGACCATCCATTATATCGCTGGCAGTAATCATTTTAATAGAAGATTTTTTGCGAGTGCTGGTAAACATTTGATAAAAGAATCATTCGTATTGAGGTTTTTTTTAATTTAAATTATTAAATAATAAAAAAAAAACATTTAAAAGTGAGACAATGTAATACTCGGCAACGGCAATGAAAATTATGTAGGTTTTGTGAACTTTAATTAACTGGTTAAAAATGTGACGTCATTTTTTGATGTTGAAATAGTCGTCAATGATACATTGGCAAAAATATCTTCTTGAAAGATAAGTTTTATATTTTAGCTCCTGAATACAAACAAAAAGGTTTTATTTTAATCCTTCCACCCCAGTACATTTCGATACCCTTACCGCAGGCTTAAAAAAACGGGCGTCGAATAAACACACCCCGCAAACACTCACTAATGTGACAAAGACAAACGAGGCATCCCCGGAAAAAACGGATTCCATCATCGGCTCGGAATTTATTTCTGTTTTTCCCCGCCGAACGTGACGAAGAAAGCGATTTCTCAGCCACCCCCTTACGGGGCGCCTCCCCCGGCGTAATTTTTAATGGGCCAATAATTTTCGAAGACGGCTGCACTTTTTCATCCCCTTGAACTTTTTCTCTCGGTGTAATTTGTCCGGCGAACGCATTTCGCGGTATATACGATGTGGCCGTCATTCCGCAGTGAATCTCGCTGAACTTTTTTCATTAATTATTGCCAGAGATTGGTTTGATTAAATACTGTTATTTTTTAAGAAAATCTTTTTTTTCTAGCTAATATGGCTAAGAGGCTTGGCGACTGGTAAGAAAAATCGATATTTTAGCGGACAAAGTAAACTTACTTTTTCTGTTGAACATTTCAAACAATTCAAATTGAAATTCTGTTCAACTACTAGTTATCTGTAAAAAATAAGCAGGTAGCCAGTGTCATGCTCAATTGCTCTCTCAAGTAGTGACCTCTTCTTTTTTAAAATAAATTAATTCATCTTAATCAAAACACACTATTATTTTTTTCAAATAAACTCAGCAATAGATCAATATTAACACCATTTATAATGACGCTTAACAATTCTCTATTTGATAGTTTCTGTTTTAAAATTTAATAAACTATGAATTTCTAATAGGCGCTGAAAAAAATAGAAACAAGTGTTTATAATAAGTCAATTTATAGTACGATAATAAAAGATAACTGCTTAAATATTACAAACAGTCAGAAATTTATTAATAAAAACACAATATTCCTTTGTACCTTATACCACTTTATTTAATAGGTCAGGACCGGTTTCGCTCATTGCGAGCGTTGTCAACTGATAATAAATATAATTTTTATCACTTATAATGTAATTGGTAATTTTTTTTCAATGTCAATTGCTGTTAACACCTTTTCATTTAAATTTATTTTTGTATAAAAAGCATTGTTAAATTATATTTCTTATCAGTTGACAATGCTCACAATGAGCGAAACCGGTCCTGACCTTTTAAATAAAGTGGAATAAAGTACAGAGTAATATTGTGTTTTTTATAAATACAATGCCTTTCCACCAAGTTTTGACAGTGAACACCCTAAAAGTGACTCAGAAATTTGTTTGGGAAAGTATAAAAAGGAATGCTTTTATTTTTAATGATTTTTAAAAATTCTTTCCAGCTAGATTTTATTAATTATACGAAGTAACTTAATTAACAGTTTTTTCCAATTATATAAGTCATTTTAAACGTTTTTTCCATAAACTTTCCATTATTTTCCATAAACTCGTTTACAAATGACATTTAATGATTTCAATGATTGTGTTAGTTTATGGTTTATTACAATTTTCAAGCATACGTCTGCCGCAAGTGATTTAAATTCAATACAAAATCATGTAAATTCAACATAAAATCAAATAAAATATGCAAATAGTATAGAATCTACATTTGTTTGTCTGTATTAGAGGTCTGCACGGGCCCGGGCCTGGCCCGCGGGCTGGGTTCGGGCGGGTAAGCGCAATTGAGATTCGGGTTTGGGCCGGGCCCGAGTAAGGAATATATTTCTTCAGAAAAATACTTCAGACTACATTCGTGTCATAAGTTAGCCATGATGATTTTAATTATTACCAGTTCTATAATGAATCGTAAATTGTAGTAAATTTGTAAAAAACGGGTTTTTTTCTGGCTGAGGTGTTTAAATCTGGGCTTTGGGTCGGTTTCGGCTAACAAGTGTGGTATGAGACTCGGGCCCGGACCGGGTCGAGTAATTTTGTAAAATATCGGCCCGTGCAGACCTCTAGTCTGTATCATATTCAACACACATTATTTGTGCTTAAACTGTATATGAAAATTTAGTAATTTTGCTACTTTTCTAAAACCATTTTGAAAATCGCCTATAAACAATGGATACAAAAACAAAAAATAATTACTGTCACAGCAAATTTTCAGCTTACTTTTTCGTCCTCGCGTGTAAATAATATTTATCCAATTTAACTGCCGAAGCATTTACTGAAAAAAAACTATGAACAACCTCTCATTACGAAAACAATGGATCTGGGCGATCATAAATCACGGCAAAAACGTTTGACAGTTGAGTATCGCAAAACATATTGCCTTGTGAAAATATATACAACTAAGAACCAATGAGGCAGCATCGTCTAGACAATTTTTTCCACTTACAATCGTCTATGTCGCGTGATATAGTATATCCTTAGGGGCTGAACACAAATCCAATCACCGCCTTATTTGGATAACCCTCTTCCCTTACTCGGAAGGATGACAGGGGTTGGCAATTGGTCAAAATAAAACGATTTTTAAAATAATCAAATAATTTTTCTAATCATATTAATTTTCGATGAATTCGGCGGTAGTATGGAAGCTCATTTTTAATATAAAATTAATTTTGTATATTTCCAATTTTCTCTACTTGTGCTACAAACTGTTTCACGTGTTTTGGCTCTTAAAGAAACATCATCAGACAGAACATTGCAGTGATAGAAAGATATTAAAATATTTTTTTTATCCATACCCGCTCTTTATGTGGAAATCAACAGAAGTTTGTCTACGAAAACAGTTTGTTACTCAGTTGCTCAACCTCTCTTTTTTCAAAGAGTATAGGAATATAAGGATAGGGCTAGGGCAGGACTAGTAGTTAGCTCTCTCTCAATACGCCTCATTCTTAGGATGGGCTGGAGAGGGGAATTCAAGAAATCACATACATCGATGCCGTCAAAGAGAATTCATAAATCAATTGAAAAATCACTTAATAAAACTGTCCGTACTGGGATTCGAACCCGTGACTTCCGTAACCAAAGCCAACGACGTTTACCACTGGACCACAGACGGCCGCTTTTAATGTTATTATAAAATTAATTATCAACATATTTTACTATTTTTGTTTAATAAGACATCATTGATACAAAAAATTCATAACAGATAAAAAAATATGCGAAGATTTTTGTTAATACAAAATGCAATTTTGGTTATTACTTTTATTTTCAATTATTACTTTTTTAAAACCGTTAAAAAAAAGACATTATGAATACCGGAATCCCATATTTTGTAATACCGGTATTGCAACCCTATTACGGATGCTCTATTTTTATCAGACAACTATTTACCATGAGAGTCATGGAATTTAACGGTACCAGTAAATTAGGTATATCTATTATAGTTTACATGAAAAAAAATATTCCTAGCTCTGAATAAAAACTTTATTATCCCTGCAAAATGACAGTTGCCCTGACATAAAAAAACACATGTACTTAGATGAGTCTCGCGGTCACCCAAGCATGGAATCACGACAGATTTCGAGTTAGGCGAAAATTAAATAAAAAATTCCGACTCTTCTTTGAATGAATTTGATATGATGTCTATATTTTGGGGACACATTCGAAATTCGTCTTTTTCGTTTGATCGACAGAAATGTCAGATTTGTGTATTCAATTTTTTTTATAATTTCATCCATCGGCTTTTATCGTTTCAACCTCTTTTGAAATAATAATTTAATTTAATATAAACAAATATTACGCATTACGTGAAACTACCTATTCGTAAATTTATTTAAATTATAGAAATTAAACTGCTCATAATAAAGATGGCTATTCCATTTTTCGCCTGCTGTGGCTCAGTTGGTGAGAGCTTGCTCTACCAATCACGCAGGTCTGGGTTCAATTACCGGTCAGATCACAGTAAATTTGAGAATTATTCAATTCAAAGTTGTGATTGAAGACTGGGTGTTTGTGATGTCAATTCACAGTATTTTCTCTCCTCCTATCTTCGGATTCTTTAATAGCTGGGTGTAGCAAAAGCGATTAGTCAACCACTAGCCTTGTTCTTGCCTTATCCTTCATTCCCTACTACTCACTTTGAAAAAAAGTGAGATTGAGTGACTGAATAACAAACAGTTCTCGTACAAAAAAAAAACCTGCTGACATACCTCCATTAGGAGGCCATATGGATAAAAAAACCATTACTAGGCTTAAATATTTTTAATTAAATAAATTGCACTACTTAATGTTATTATTTTTTATTTCAGGGTTTCTCAATCCGCGTTCCGATGACTTTCCAAGGTCTCCTGCAAACTATGGTCTTATGGATCAGATAGCGGCTCTTCATTGGATACAGGAAAACATTGCTGTATTTGGTGGAGATCCAACAAATGTCACGCTTGTTGGACATGGAACTGGTGCAGCATGTGTTCATTTCCTCCTCACTTCTTTGGCAGTTCCTGAAGGTAAGTCACTCAGCTGTTGACATTGTGTTACTATGTATTTGATAAGGTATTTAAATATGCTATGATACTTACCTACATATTATGTCAATTCATATAATTAGAATGTGGCATCGTTTGAACTTTTTGCGATCTTTGATTCATTTCAATTCCTACAATGAACATTTTAAATTTGTATGTCTAATCACTTATTAGGTTTCACTGTCAATACGTGGTGGAAAGGTATTATATTAATAAAAATACAATATTTCGTTGTACTTTATTCCACTTTATTTAAAAGGTCAGGACCGGTTTCGCTCATTACGAGCATTGTCAACTGATACGAAATATATATATAAACAGTGCTATTTATACAATGACTCAATAAGGATAAGTAAGGTTATACGTGTTGTTTATAAGTGTTGAACTAATATTTTTTGTAAGAAATGCTTTAAATATAGTTTACTTAAAGCAAATTCTGTTTCATTTGGGTTTGATATCCTCCAAATTTGCAGTGAACACGGTTAGGATATTTTTTAAAACCTAAAATGAGCTTTTTTTAATGTAAAAAGTTTCAGTGTGTTACATCATTTTTAAATTTAGTACACACAACCCATATTTAATATGTTTAATATAAAATAAAATTTCCGAATAATAATTATCGGTCCGGATTTTTTAAAATCATTATTATATAAAAGTGTATACAAGTTCTTAAAATAACAAAATTTCGTCACTAATAAAATCAATTTATTCTCTAACCGAAAAAATTCCCATTCGAGACAAACCACATAACGGTCTGGCCACCGAGTTAATAACCATCGATGTTTATTAAATCGTTTTAGTGACTATAACCCTTTGGTATAATAAAAATAAATTGCTTGTTGCAGATAGCATCTAATGATTTCATTTCTTTTGTGCCAATAGCTAAGCGGTCTTGTTTTTGTTTTCATTATTTTTACTGTATCGTGCACTCTTTTGTTGTTCGTTTTAATCGCTCAAGGACGCCACTGTTAGAAAAATCAATATTCTTAGCCATTAACAACATTAGGAAAATCACATATATTGGATCATTTATAGGTTAAATAATATATTTAAAAGGTAACTTCTATTAACTTTGAGTGAATCGTTGTTTACGTGATAACGTTTTTCCTGTAATTACCATGATTACCATAAATACACAAAAACGACATGATATTATATTGCATGCCTTATAATTTACGGATGAATATAGATTTTTGCATTTATGAGATATCGCAGATTTACAACAGAAATGAATATCTTTAGGGACAAGAACTGTTAAAAATACATATAGTAAAAAATTTATGCACATTTTTTCTTTATTTTCAACAATACATTTCCCCAAATTTGTTGGTATATTTCATTAAAACAACAATATTTTATAACTACAAAAAACTATATACGCAGATAAGTCGTAAGGCATTTGATATTCACAACGACAAACGCGTAAACTGACATTTGCTCAAGCATTCCAATAAGCACAGTGACTTATTGAATTGTAGTTTTTTTTTTATTTTAAATTATAAATAAATATTATATTAAGACAAACACAATAATTCTTTGTACTTATTTCCACTTTTACTAACCAAGATCAGACATGTTAGAGGTGTTAAACATTTTAATGAGTGACAGTTAGGATTCACTTACTCATAATTTGTAAATTCATTTCAATGCCAATTGTTATTTACACCTTTTTATTTTATAAATAACACTGTTAGATTCGGTTTCTTATCAGTTGATAATGTTCGCCATGAGCGAAACCGACCCTGATCTAAGTAAATAAAAGTAGATACAAATACAAAGGAATATTGTGTTTATCTTAATTTAATGCTTTTCTATCAAGTATTGACAGTGAACGCTCAAAAAGTGATCAAAGAAATATTATGATATTGTTAAACTTAACAAGATTTGTCTTTTCTTTTTGATTATATCTCAGACTACACTGTTTAAAAAAATAATATTCGGGAAGCATTGGCAATTTGCTGTAATATAAAATATTTTAATTCGATACTCTATCAACTCAAACATATGTATTGTAAGGTTACCTGTAAATTGTATTACACTGTTAATATACTGCTTTCAAAATACTACAAACAAAATGAACATGTTTTTTGAGAAAAAAATATAATCAAAAAATAATTTACGCCACATACGCGCACTTTTCATGCAGTGTACTAATATTTATGGACACTTCATGCAAAACTGTACACACGGTACCAGATTTGTTTCAGGGTAATAAATACCCATAATGGTCGCATAAATAAAAACTCACTATTTGAATGAAAAACTCCAGCCGATGTATTACTTTCATAGGAGGATTTTTGGTTCGTTTTTATTTTTTCAGATGTGTGTTTATTTGTTTTAAAGAATGATGAATTTCAACAGTTACTGCATAACGCTCTTTAGAGCAGGATATTTACTTTGTTTTGTTATTTGTTTAAACTATTTTTTTTAGTTAATTGAAAACGTGTGCATTTAAAATTTAGCAGACCAAAGTGTTTTTTTACTCACCCAAATTAAAGAAATTGCTGGAGACTGAAAATATTGACTAACCTTAATGAAAATCACTGATGTTTTGTCGCATGACATACATCCATGCCTTCGAACAGAAATTCATAAATTGATTGAAAAATCAATTTATAAAACTGTCCGTACTGGGTGGGGTTCGAACCCGTGACCTCCGTAACCAAAGCCAACAACGTTAACCACTCGGCCAGACAGGCGAAATATTGTTTGCATATTTGTATATTTCGATTTAATTTTACAATATTTTGTGAAAGAAAATAAAATAGATTCAATTGGGAATCAAAAATCTAATGGGAAATAAAGACATATATGATTTAATAAAATTCAATGAAAAGGTCACTAAATATCTTTATATTTTTCAATAGTAAATATGAAATATGTACAGCGAATAGTTTCTCTTATCTATTTATCTCATATAAAATGATTTCAGTATTACTTAAATAAAAATAAATATAAATAATATTTTCTTTTCTGCTAAGAAAAGACTAAACTACTTTACTATGAAATCGAATAATAATAACAAATTGAATTATAGCACTACAACAAAATTGCTTAAGATATTCCAGACAAAAATATTATGTTATAACTTTTAAAAGTTTATGGATTTTATAGCAATAAATCGATTTTCTGACGATGTTTTCTAATATTTCATTTTTTTGACAGTCTTTGGCTTGGGAATCATAATACTACGAAAGTTATTTCTACACTCTTTGTAGTGTAATTCAATTATTGAGTGTTTGATGGAACGGCCACGTGAGATTTAAGAATATTAATGATAAGTTTAACTTGATAATAGTACAATAATATCAGTTCTATATCGACTGTGGAATAGAAAAAGTACGTAACCAACACAGCAAATTTTACAGAAGGCACAAAAAACGTGTTTTGATTATTTTGGACCATATGCAAATCATGAAATATACACAACCTGGAAGTGCACGGAGAATTCTAAACTGGTTTTTGATTGATATAATCTAATACTAATTAAAGAAATTGTCCAGGAAAACCTGTTTTTCAGTCTTTTTTCTTGGTTTCAATTTTCACAAGCTCATCTTTTTTCAAAGCTGAATTTAGATACTAATTCGGCATTTGCAACTTACATCCTTTTGATAGAACGTGTATCAAGTTTGATACATTGTGATTATCGAAATAAAGCTTTTTTCAAAAAACTGTGGGTTACGTGCTTTTTCCTTTCCACAGTCGATATGTATGGATGAAGTCCAATAATAAATAGTCATATATGAGCAAAGCAAATAAAAACTAACTAACAAACTATAAAATCTACTGAAAAAAATATCTTATATACGTAGCAGGTGTCGGAAACTAGCAACATAAATATGTATCATTAATCATATAAATATTAAAAAAATTAACATAAAATAACCGCCTTAAAATTCAGATAACATTTATACTCCGATTTTCGTGATATGCTTATTGTTCACACTGTGTAATAAAGTAAAGAACTCATACACAACCATAAGAACTTTTTTATACAACGTCCGCTCCCAATGTGGAGCATGGAGTCCTAATAGAGTTTATCTCAACAGAAGTGTTTCCACGAAAACTTGTTTTTACTCAGTTGATCAACGTCTCTTTGTTTCCAAAGAGATTAGGAATCATCAATTTATTTATTGAATTAACATTTCACAAGGTTGACAAATTATAAATTTAAAACTTTTACAATCAAGAAAAAAAAATAGTACCATTTAATATTAAAAGCAGTATTAAAAATGGCAAGGAAGTCAACTGAGTAAGCTCCGACTAACTCTACTTTAATACACAAAAAATACTACTTTCGATGGATTCGGCGGTAACTTTGTGGAAGTTCATTTTAATATAAAATAAAAATAGTATTCGTCAGAACTCACCCACGTCTGCGTGGAATATGTTGATATCCAAAGCAATATTGTTGAACACCGTTAAAGCTCTCCCCAGTGGCATCTCCATTGGCAGGCTGGTTCTACACCTTGGAAGAACAAACAATTTATGTATAAACCATTGCAGACCACTGCTAGTATGAAACTAGCTGTTAGCAAATTATTATCTCTAAGTCCTGTTTTTAGGATAACATGGGTAGGAGGGGGCAATTTAAGACATTACAAACATTCATGTCTTCGAATTCGTTCACAAATTAATTAATAAAGCTTTCCGTACTGGGATTCCAACTCGTGACTTCTGAAACTGAAGCTACCGACGTTCACCACTCGACCACGCTGGTGACATAAGATAGGTTCTTTGAAAACGAAGAAATTAATTTCATATTAAAGAGAAATGTCCGAAAATTTTCATTCAAAATTATATTAGAGTCAACAGTAACCGTTTATATTTCCTCTGCCAAGAGGATACCTAAACCGCCTATAGTTCGCCCTTACTCACATTTCTCACGTGGATTTGAATCGAATGAAACGTACCTACTTAAAAATAAACTGAATCGCTAAAAAAATTAAAAACCTTATTGAAGACGTTTACTCGATCAATATTTTTACTAAGCCGAGACGCTCGCCGGCAAAGTCAGATGATCTTAATTCTTAACAAAGGCTTAATGTTCAAAATACATTTTTTTCTCTCTTATGTTATGGATATATTTTTACTAAAACACCTTTATTGTTTAAATGTTGTTCCAACTTTATTCCATAATAAAAATTTATACAGTTTATAATAAATCACTTAATCTTATTTAATCAAAATAATATCGATGTGAGTATTGAGGAGTTTCTACTAAGCTCTCCGACCTTTCGATTTGAATTCTCAATTTAAGCTGGAGAGAAGGAATTGAATTTTGGTTTAGTCCGTCAAAAGGTTTATTGTTACAAGTATGTCATAGAGAATAAATATAGCATACAGGTAGATGTTGTGTATACATAACACTAAATTTAAAAAAAAAATGCAAATAATTATTGGGAATGTATGAGTATAGAAAAACATTTGAGTATAAAGGTTTCGTTGGGCATACAGCTTTATTTCCGATTGCAATATTTGAGAATCAATCACACAGCCCTCTATAAAACTGGATTGGCTGCTTTCTGTTGGACGATTGAAAAATGCACACTGTATTGTGTCGAAGGCTCTATTTCAGCGTACGGCATTGTTGCAAGCTCTCAACAACTGGTGCAGCCGCCTGACGAATGAAGTGTTTTTCAATGAGAAAGCTTCGCATATAACGCGAAGCACATGCTTTACGAGCTCACTGTTGCGCAAACAATGTTTTTAAAGTGTTGGGCAATCAATCATTAAAGTTTATACGTACATTTTTACAGCGACTGTTACATAATTTTCAAATAAATACAATTACTATACGCCTTCCTTAAAAAAACTACTTTAATACGGAAATACTTTCTGCAATACCAAAAAATCAACTCGAGTCGTTCTTTTAGGTCAAGGATACACAAATAACCAAAAAAACAGAAAGAACATTTAAAACTAGACTTTCGGAACACATGGTTTTCTTAAGATTTAAAAAAACACGTCAACATTTTCCAATTACTTGATTTCAGAGAGCCACGTTTTCAATGAGGAGGAAGGGATTAAAATGTCGCACCCAAACACGGATGAGTATAAATGGTTTTTCCGAAACAAAAAAAGAATAAATAAATAAAGCAAAGTTGAAAATTCAAGCAATTTTAAATGAGCAGGTAAATCTGCCGAATTCCCCACTCTTATATCTTCTACCATTCACATCTGTGGGCATTACCATGGGTTAATCCATTTTGCTAGCAATGGCTGTAACTGCCATTGCTATAGACGAGATATCTCGTAAAAAATCGTGTTTAACACGCCAGAGACGAGTTATCTCGTCAATAACTAGTTAAATTAATAGTTGCAAATTATAGCTGGCTTGCTAGGTAATTACCATTAATTATCTACGGCAACGAAAAGCCTCAGCTTAGTGATACATTTATTTTTTTTAAATTAAAACGACATTTTTTTTGCGACGACGCATTTATTTTCTTAGCGTCAGTTCAAGTTCATCCGTGCACTTGAGCGCCTGAAGATGATGAAAAACGAATCCCGGTTAGTTACTGACAAAACTTGTATAAATGTACATAATTTGAATAATTCAAATTTATTATTGAAATTCCACCAAGCACCTTCAGTCGAAATTTTAGATGTCTGTGTGGTCGAGTGGTCAACGTCGTTGGCTACCGCTACGGAGGTCACGGGCTTGAATCCCAGTACGGGCAGTTTTATAAATTGATTTTTTCAATCGATTTATGAATTTCTGTTCAAAGGCATGGATGTATGTGATGTCTTGAATTCCCCCCTCCCACCCGTCCTATCCTATGAACGGGGTGTATCGAGAGCGATTAGCTAACCACTAGTCCTGTCCTAGCTCTTTCCTTATATTCCTACTCTCTTTGGAAAATGAGAGGTTGAGCAACTGAGTAACAAGCAGTTCTCGTGTTAACACTTATGTTGAGATAAACTCCAATAGGAGTCCATATGATCCACATTGGGAGCGGACACGGTAAAAAAAAATTAGATGTCTCTGTTTTAGAATCAGATCCTTTTCTCTCAACGCACAAAATAAATCTTTGACGTTATTAAATAAGCAGAAAAAAGTGAAGGTTTTTTTATTTCCAGACGGTTTTGGTAGGGATTTCACTATTAACGTTACATTTCTAAGAAGGCTTTTGTATTTTCAAAGCAATTCATGTAAACAGTATTAAATTACATAAACTGTATTAATAATAAATGTGGGACCCAGTTTCCACTGCGAAACGATCCTGGCTAACTAAATTATTTAAATATTGTTAATATTGTTTTATACAAGTTACCAACCAAGATGGTTTCGCTCAACAAACTTTGATTCAATGGAAGACCTTTCTACGACAATATTATTACTGCAGACTGCTTAGTGAAAATACTTACCAGGCCAATCACATTATTAGACAATTTTATTAACTGGTCTAGAATATTTATTATAGAATAATACACAATTTATTATTGATAACATCAAAACAATGAAGTACCAGCAAAAATAACAATAATAACAAAACTGTGGATTTGGCAGGAACTTTGTGGAAGTGAAACTATTTTTTTGTCACACAAATTGTGACACGTGTTTTCCTATGTGAAGCATATAGAGTTTATCTCCTCCTATTGGAGTTTATCTCACTATAAGTGTTTCTACGAGAAATGCTTGTTACTCAGTTGCTCAACTTCTCTTTTTCCAAAGAGAGTATAGGAATAGAAGGATAGGGCTAGGACAGAACTAGTGGTTAGCTAGTCGCTCTCCATACGCCCCATTCATAGGATAGGATGGGAGGGGGGAATTCAAGACATCACATACATCCATGCCTTCGAACATAATCAATTTATAAAACTGTCCGTACTGGGATTTGAACCCACGACCTCCGTAACCGAAGCTAACGACGTCGACCACTCGACCACACAAGTGGTAAATATTTACTTTAATATTTACTTAAAAATTACTTAAATTAAATTGTATTTGTTTCCTTATAGAACACCGTTCTGCCAATAATCAACACTGGACACATTTAAAGTTATATTACAACTATTCCCGGTGCGTTGTCGATCAGACACACGTTTGAGTCATAGTCTAGGAAGATTCATTTTTAACCGATCAATGGATTTTTGTACGTAGGCTGAGATGTCTCTGATACTTAATCCTTTCTACTCCAGTCATATTGTTTCAAAAACGGGGTGCAGAGAGAGCTATTAAGTGTTCACAAGTCTTGTCCTAGCCTAATCTTTCTATTCCTACTTTCTTAAAAAAAGAGAGGTTTAGCAACTGAGTAAAAAGTGACAATTTACTCTATTGGTAGTCCATATTGTCTTACACATTGAGAGTGGAAACGATTTTTAAAAAGTTCAGTTTTAATAACTCAGTTAATTAACTTTGCATGTGTAATAAAAACAATATCATATCGACCGTGGAAAGGGAAAACAACGTAACCCACACATAGCAAATTTTACAGAAGGCACAAAAAAAATGTGTTTTGATGATTTTGGGCCATATGCAACCTATGAAATATACACAGCCTTGAAGTGCACGGAGACTTCTAAACTGGTATTTAATTGACATAATCTAATATTAATCAAAGATTTTTTTTGGGAAAAATGTTTTTTCGGCCTTTTTTCTTGATTTAAATTTTCATAAGCTTATCTTTTTTCAAACTTAAAAGCTTATTTTAGAAACTAATTCGACATTTGCAGCTTATGTCCTTTTGATAGAACAAGTATCAAGTTTGATACATTGTGATTATCGAAAAAAAACTGTGGGTTACGTCTTTTTACCTTTCCACAGTCGATATAATGAGTAACTGAATAAAAACTAGAAATAGAAAAATGAGATTTTTTGGCGTTCCAATCACATAACTTTTGCCATCTCTGTTATAGTTTATAAAGAAAGATTTTTTCAGTTTATTAGAACGAACATCCAAACACAGTAGATATGACAAAAATCTCAGTACCAATCGTCTGAAATGGTATTATTTGATTTTTATCTGACAGTGGCTCAGAAATACGAATAATTTATACTTGGAAAATATTTTGAGTAGTAAAAGAACTCAGCGTTTTATTCAAAAATAATTTTCCAACTAACTCGTTTGTGTATAACAATATCTCTAAGCACACTTACGTACGTAAAGACGCATAAAACTTTGGTGTTTTATAACATAATCCTTCTCAAAATAGGTGGGACAAAACAGAAAAAATATGCGCGTAAAAATATTTACATTACCATAAAACATTTTACGATATTGAAGATTTTTTTATATGTAAATAGCCTTGAATGGTATCAGTACTGTTGTATTTTACTGCGATAAATAAAGCGTTCAAAATATTGTATACGAAGAACCCGATTACGTGAGAAGCAATTTCCACCAGCGCTCCATCATAAACACACGTACTGACAGTAAAAAAAATACATACATTCAGACCGACATGGCAAAACAAAGAAAATGGTATTTCTCTTGCCGTTTTCCGATCAAAGCAAAGGTACAGATACTTCATCTGAATTTTCAGTACACGTAAACCAGCGGGCTCATGTTTGTCATTCAGATTGATTCATCAATTTCACTGTTGTAAGTATTATTACCAGTTTTAATACTGTTATCCTTCACTCTTCCATCAACATTCACATGTCATAGATTAAGCACAATATAATATGCAGTAACAAAGTTATAATGCTAAATTTCATATTAAAAATGAACTTTCACAAACTAACCTTAAACATAAACTAAAAAAACAATACTAATATGAAAATACATACTTAATTTAAATCGTTCAAATTATGTACATTTACACAGATTTTGACACTAACGACCCGGGTTTCGCCTTTCAGCATCATCAGGCTTCAAGTGCACGGATGAACTTTAACTGAAATGGAACTTGAACTGATATGATTGAAAAATCGGTGAAAATGTACATAATTTGAACGATTCAAATTTAATATTGAAATTTCACCAAGCACCTTCAGTCGAAATCTTAAATTAGAAAATACATGCAGTAAAACCCCCATTTACACTAAAGTTGGAACCGTGTAATTTGAAGTAGTGTAATAGGGGGAGTGAATCTCATATAAAGTTAGGGATTATGATTTTTCTGCGAAAAATGCAAAACAAAAATTTCAGTTAGTCTTGCAAAAAAATAAAATATTGACGAAATATTTAGTTGGTAAGTGATAAAATGCAAAGCGCGCGCAAAATTCAGCACACAGACAGTCGCCCGGCTATGCGTGTATAGCCTGGCACGTGTTAAATACACAGACGCTAGCCAACATTTGGCTGTATGCTCCGCACAGACGGCCGTCTCGTTGCAACGACAATAGAATGCGACAGTGCAATTGGGGGATTTGCGGCAAATATTTCAAGCCAGCGCGTAATTAGGGGTAGTTTAATTGGGGGTTCCACTGTACTAGGAAAAAAGTAAATTACCTAAAATTAGTCGAACAAAAATATTTTTTACTTTTAGCATAAAATTAACCTTTAAACGGCCACTCCCATCAAATTATTTTCAACATTAGTGTTGACATTTTTTGCGTAATGAATTACGATAAAGCACCGCATAATAATGATTTTCTTATGTATTGTAAGTTTTAATCTTTGTGTTAGCATATAAATTAAAGTTAGCGTTCGACATTAATCGCGTTTTGTAAGTTAAGTGTACATATTTTTTTTGGAAATTTTTAAATGAATTTTGTGGTCAAACAAAATGATAAGAATCTTTGACTATAAATATATTAAACATTCGTTCATATCATAAAAAAATCTACATTTTTACACAACACTATTTGTGTGAAAATATTACTATAAAATCTTTATTTTTTATTTGGCTATGTGTGAATCAAAAATGCATTATATGTCTGGAAAAACTGTCCGTAACGTGAGCTATAATTCCATCAAAATTTTACGAGAAAATGAAAACAACATTTTCCATTACTGTTAAATAATTTTATCTTGTAAGCTTTGTGTTTTTATCCATTATATTATGTGTATACTTCTGTTTATCTATGACGTCCATTAAAAATATTATACAATAGGTATTTTAATACAATATTGTAACAAACTCACATTTGACAACGTTTGTCGTATATGTGATATCATTGCGTCAAATTCAAGGGACTCTGTTGAAACTTATTGATTACTATAATAACTAAATTTGAATCGTTCAAATTATGTACACTCTCACAGATTTTGTCACTAACGACCCGGGTTTTGCCTTTCGGCATCTTCAGGCGTTCAAGCGCATGGATGAACTTGAACTGACGCTCAGTAAATGAATGGTTCGTGGTTATATAATAAATAAATCTATCAACGAGTTTAAAGCCATTGCTGGCGAAAAGGATAAGCCCAGCTTCGAGCCGAGATTCAAATTTAATATTGAAATTCCACCAAGCACCTTCTTTTGTTTAATATAGCACTTTTCTAGCTATATTAAATAAATATTGAATTATATCATTTTATTTTCTGTCCGGTCTTATAAAACAAAGACTTAACTTTTCGCAAATGATTAAATATTATAGATTTTTTAGTGAAATATTAAATAACGTAACAATATGCCTCTCTGAATAAAATTGAGTGTCTTTATGACTGATTTTGATTGTAACACGAGTTTTTTAATTAATTTAATTTAGATTTAGTATTTTTCTTTGGAAGTTGAGTGCATTCATACCTACGTATATTTTATTTATTGTTTTATATATCTTCAACGGAAAAACATTAAAAGATTTATAATAAAAACAGCTTTTCTCGGAAAAGTGTAATTTTCTTATTAACAGACTGGAAGATTTTCCTCAAGAAGTCATCATTGCGTAATTGCTTATCCAGTTCTTGATAAATATCACTGTATTTGCTTTTATTTTATGACTGGCAATACTTTACTCATGAGTTAACTCAAAGTTAGGGAAGTAAGCGGCACTTTTAATTGCATCTATAATTAATTATATTGATACAAAAGTTGCACAACGAGTTTATTATTTTCATTCCCTCCCAATACTAATGTTTTATAATTTTGTCAAGCCATGTCCGCTTTCAATATGGTGCATATGAACTTACAACAAAGTTTACTGCAACAGGAGTGTTTCAACAAAAAAAAAATGCATGTTTCTCAGTCCAAAGAATACAAGAGAAAAAGATAGGGCTAGAACAAGACAAGTGGTTGGCTTATCTCTCTCACTACGCTCCGTTTTGGCAGTTTTGAACCTTTGAACAGTAATTCAAAAATAGATTGAAAAATCAATTCATAAAAACTGTCTGTATTTGGATTCTAACCTGTGATCTCTGTAACCAAAACCAATGACGTTGACTACTTGACTACGCAGCCGGCATTCCACGTAATTGTTTAATTATTCTCAGCGGTATTCTGTGTTCATCTTTGTAGTAAAGGCCCTAAGCTTAATGCATTTGAACAATTGGATATTAATAGATATCATCAATCCAATGACGTTCTTTATGAGCACCAATCCATCACCTTTACACAGACCATTACGGAAAGCTAATGCAATTTTAAATACATCAAAACAATTCTAATTTACGTTTATTCCCACTAAATAAATCCAGATTAACTTTCACTTCAGGAAAAACTTAAAATCAATTTTCGAAATTTGTTAATTAATTATCACAATATAAATAAGGATGTTAAAGGTTGATGTATTTTTCTTTTAATTCCTTAGGGTACTCAACGTTATACCCACCACTACCCGCTACAGCTTCACATTCTTCGTATAGGGCAGTGATGCACAAACGCGGCCCGCGGGCCGCATGCGGCCCTTTTTGAATTTTGTGGCGGCCCTTAAATCTCTTTCTCAAACATACTTTTTTCAAGTAAAACATTTATTAAACAAATGTAAGCAAGCTTTTTCTTCAATGAAGGAGAATACATCGGTTCATAGAAACAGGCTTACAAATATGTCAAATTAAAAAAAAGTTAAAAATTAACAAAGACCAAGAACGCATAACATATTTCACAATGAAACGATTTTTAATAAGCACGTACTCATAATCCTTTTTTTGCATGGGTTATTTATTTTCGAAATAACACGGTCAAAATAATATAATGGAACCTATTATTCACTTGATCTTTTTACATGATTTTAAGACTGTTTTACATCGATCGTACATATGTTCTGTGTAAAAAAAGGATTGAGCGTACTTTAAATCATTTTTTTCTTTGCGGCCTGAATCCACGATAAGTTTGTTTTATGCGGCCCGCTAGAAGGTAAAAGTTGTGCATCACTGGTATAGGGTGTATTCCGTAGCGTAACAACGTTAGTGGTGTTCAAAATTTTGCCAGAAATGTCCCGAGAAGAAATTCCTCAAGACTTGGTTGCATGCACTACAGTGTGCAGAAATTAAAAGTTAATAAATAATTAAGTGCAGTCTAAAATATTAGATTTTATCTATTTAACTCAACTCTTTTTCCAAAAGACGCGGAGAATTCTTTAAATGCCCTATAATTTGCCTTAGATGCAACCAAGTCGGCGTATTGTAGATGTATATAGTACCTTTACTATGTTGTCGCTATATATGGATAAGTAAATGCACGTTGAGACATAGATCTGATGAGGCCGTCCAGCTGAAATAGCTATCAACAATCAAAAAAAAATTGTAGAGCTAAAATAGATTGTTATTTTTTACCGTGTTGTTTTAGAGCACTTAAAAATCATCATAATATTCTCAATAACTTTAATAATAATTAAGTAATTTTCACAATGTGTGCTTTAATGATGGTGTTGTATAATAATTTTGAAGATCAATTTATACGTTACCTTAAAGGTGTACTTTTCTTTTATTTTCAGGACTTCTCTTTCACCGAGCTGTATTGATGTCAGGATCTGGTCTAAGCCCATGGGCTATTGTTCCTGATCCTGCCAAATACGCTGGATTGGTGGCGAGGCACGTGAACTGCTCACCAGGTAAACAGAAACATGATTTTACTTATGTACTACAATACTTTAAGCCAAAAAGAAAACAGCACATGTATTTTTGATGAATTTGGAGGTAACTTTTTGGATGTTCATAAGGAATTTAATTTTCACAACAAATTTATAATTTTCTAGATGCTTACAAAATAATTCATGACTGCATGATACTATATAGCATCTATACTAATAATTATGTCATATAAAAATAAGTATATTATATAATTTTACGCAGAAAATTAATAATTTAAATAAATTAGAGTCTAAATATATAAAATCACAAATGGTATTAATAACATAATTACCACAAACGAACAGCTACATATTTCGAAAACTATTGACTTGTACATCTGATATAATTATTATATAAAACTAATGAATCATTTTAATACAATTATTCCCATTGGACGGTAGAAAAAGTACATATCTTTGTTTGTCAAAAAATATGATAGAATAGATTCTTATTTTTTAATTTTATACGTTATCAGAGTTTTCTTATTTGATAGTTTTTAACGATAACGTATGTTAAATGGTATTTCCTCTCAAATAAGCGCAACGAATTAATGATTTACTATAATGAAAGTTTACAAAAAGCTCTGCTATACTGAGATATTTCAACAAAAAGGGGTGTAACAAACCATAACATTGGTTATTTCCATTATAGTAAATCATTCGTTGCGTTTATTTGAGAGAAACTACCATTTAACATACATAATTTTACAAAACTTTCAAATAAAAAACACTGATTTTGTATAAATCAAAAAATAAGTCAACTTAAAACATTCCTTAATATTCAAATAAATTGTCGTTGCTACGAGAAGGTTGTCTGTGCGGCGCATACAGTCAAATGTTGGCTAGCGTCTGTGTATTCAAAACGTGCCAGGCTATACACGTATAGCCGGACGACTGTCTATGTCAGGTTTTCCCAAACATTTTCTGAAATGGAACACTTGGCAAGTCCGGAAAATATAACGGAACACTTAGCTGAATTTTTAAGATTTTTTTAAACTGTGTTGCAGCGTATAAAACCATTCCATTTTTTTTCGGAACACCTACTCTAGCTCCGCGGAACACTGGTGAACATAGTTTGGGTAACCTTGATCTATGTGTTGAATTTTGGCACGCTTTGCATTTTATCACTTAGTAACTAAATATGTTTTAAAACCATAATTTTGTATGAGGTTCACTCAATTACACTACCCCAAATTACACTGTCGCGACTTTAGTATAAATGGGGGTTTTACTGTATTAAAATATAAAAACACTCACAAGATTTATGTATAAAAATGTATCTTTATTGACGTAAAAATACGTCTTATAAGATTGTGGAAAAATCTTTTGTGAACGAATTTCTAAAATATGTTTCTAGTTTTATTTTCTGTCTTTTTGACTAACTGTTCTTCAAATCACTCTTTTCAAATAATCTTCTTCGAAATTTTGCTAAAGAAAGTCTCCCAATTAGAAAGGCCAATCATAAAGTACACAGTGAATAATGAAAATGAAAGAAAGAAGCGATTAGAAAGGGCGGGGTAGATTTTTTATTTTAACGACCTCTCTTGGCGGGTCACAGTTAATTGGACTTACTAAAGTTTATTAAACAAAAATAGTCTCAGTAAGAAAAACGACAATTTAAAACGTATAAAAAATATTGATATATTATTGGAAATCATTTGTTCCGATGTTTGTATTGTTTTTAATATTTCTGATAGATTACCTTTTTTGTAGCGCTAAACTTCTATCGTGTTTTGTGGAATCTTAAAATCAATACAGTAATACGTTCCATATTATAGTTGTCTTATAAAATATTTATTTATTTGTTAAAAAATTTAAAATTACAGTACATGACATAACAGTTGACGCCATATCGCCATGCACTTGGAAAATATAATAAGACAATATATAAAATAAAAATACACAGTACATCAAATTCAACATAAAAAATCAAGAAATATAATAGAAAAATTTATCAAACAGTTCACAAATACCATCACTAAAAATGTCCACTTCTCTAGGCAATGCGTTGATTAATCGAACGGCCCTTGGAACTGGTGACTCATACCTCCTAAGTGAGGTATAAGTTTTTAGAAATAAAAGTTTTTCCTCATAGTTTCGCCCACGTAAGAATAAATTGGGAGCATGTAAATTAATAGTCGTGAGAATTTCAGGATTATTAACTCGGCCCCGAAGAAGAAGAGAAAAATGCTTTAAGCTTAAAAAGATCTTCAAGGTTTAATAGAGTGAAACGATAACATTCCTAAAAGAAATTTGGTGGGGTAGTATTACTTTAAAGAATTTTCAAAGGGGAAGAATTTAATTTTTTTGAAATAATAATATCTTAGAAATTTCTTATGGACTCTCTCTAATTGCAGCTTGTATGAACTTTCATATGGGCTCCAAATGATGGATCCATATTCAAGCGTACTTAAGACCAAAGAAACATAAAGCGTGCGAATATATCGACACGCCCAAAGAGTTAACTCTTGACAGTTAAGTGGGAATGCGAAAATGCTATTTCCTAATAAGAAAACGTTTTTATGAATTCATTATGTTTAATATACTAAATTCTTATAATGTATAACTAATCCACCACCAAGGGCCGAATTGAGTATTGCATATCAAATACAGGACGGCATCACAAAAAAACCCAAATAAAAACGATCATTTTTATGATAAACGTACTTATAAAAGAACAATCTTATATAAAAAATAATGTTACGAATTAGATATTTTAATGATATTTAGATGTCCGATCCCAATGTAGAGCATATGGCTTCCTAATGGAGGTATCTCAACAGAAGTTTTTCTACGAGAACTGTTTGTTACTCAGTCGCTCAACCTCACTTATTTTCAAAGTGAGTAGTAGAGAATGAAGGATAAGGCTAGAACAGGACTAGCGGTTGACTAACCGCTATTGCTATACCCAGTTATTTAAGAATCAGAAGGATGGGAGGAGAGGAAATAATGTGAATTGACATCACAAACACCCAGTCTTCCATCACAACTTTGAATTGAATATTTTTTAAATTCACTGTGATCTTACCGAGAATCAATCCCAGACATGCGTGATCGGTAGAGCAAGCTCTAACCAACTGGGCCACAGCAGGCGGCTATATATAATTAGATATACGTAGTAAAATGCTCTGTTAAACATATAAATTTAATAGTTTTGATTTTTTTAGAAAATTGAGCGATATGGATTAATTTTACTAATGAAAGATCATCAATAGCTTTAAGCATGGTGATAATATATTGTATTCTTACATATACAAGATATAACTATTTAATAAGCGTCAGTTCAAATACATCCGTACACGTAAACGTCTGGAGATATAGAAAGGTCTGAGAGTGTGCATAATTTGAACGAAAAGATTAGTCAATAGTTTGGAACACGGAGATAAGAGAATGGACTAACCAGACCCTTATTACGTCCAAAATAAAAATAAAGCAATGATAGACCTGGCTTGGACATATTCTGCGGATGTCCCAATACAGCCTGAACCCTGCCTGTTTCTTCTACTAACCGGATGGATCCCATCGTCATGGAAGACCACAGATAACTATCCCTGGGAGGAGGCATAGAGACTTGAAGCAACCAACCATATGTTCCGTGTGTGGAAAAGAAATATGAGAATGCAAATTTTATCACTATCTTTAACCCGTTAACAGCTAGAAAAAAATAACGTTTTTTGTCCTGTAAGCTAGCAATTTTCTAAAAACTAATAAAAGAAAACTTAATATTCATTTTGTGAGTCCTTAAGAGATGTCGGACCCTTTTTCAATGATTCAAACTCTAAAAAATATTTAATGGCGTCGTAATAATGACAACACACTGGTGGGTAGCGTATGTGGTTAGTAAGTATGCGACACACCGGTGGGTCGTTAGCTTTAGAGTGGTTAAAAGTGTTAGGTTAGGTATCTGGATTAATTTTACTATTTTTATATTAATAAAGAAACGTATTTAATCAATTAACGGTTTTTTTTTTAAATTACAGTTTTTTTAATGAAATCGTAACATAATGACAAAGTAAATGGAAATTTACATATTTTAAACGATTCAAATTGATATGTAAATTCCATCACGCAGTTGAAGTCGAAATTTTTAATATTAAAATTCTAGCTTTAAATTTATTAGTATATATTTAAATTAATCAAATTGAAAACCTTTTTTTTAATAACACGCATGTCGTTTTTTTTCTAGAAATCTTTCATTTGCAAATTAAAACAGTTTTTCAGGTAGTAATTAGAAAAAAAAATGACAACAATTACTTTGGAAACTGATTCATTACAAAAAAAAAAATATAATATTTGGAAAGGAACGCTCTTGTCATCTTACGGAGGACTTTTTTTTAAGTTTAACAAGTTTTTAAAATTTAATAATTTAAAATAAAGTTTATGTTATTCAATTATATATGTCTATAATTAAAGATAACCGCAGACTGATTTAACACCATTACGTTCGGCTCTTAACCAAACGTCTCCCTTCTTGTTTAAGAATCCAAATACATAGGGGCCGTTAGACTTGCGGGGCTGTTTTTGGCTTAATTGTCTAATAATTGGATCGGCGGGACCGCCTAAAATTGAATTTTCTGCAAAGATATATTGCATAAAGTTTTACCCCCTGGTGACAAATTCTCCCAACGAAATGCCCTAGTGATCTCAGTCACGGTTTAAGGAGAAAATGACTTTTTACATCGAGTTAAACATTTTTCTTTTTTATTTAGATCTTGTAATATGTAATTGTATTGTAATAAGGGCGGCAAGTCCAAGGGAGCGGCAAACGATCACAGTTTTTTTTAAATGACTAAATATTTTTGACACACGAATTTAGTTTAAAATAAAAATTATGCCTCGATGTCTTTGATAGCAAAAAGTGCCGACAATTTTTTTTTTTCAATGGTAATAATATTATAACCAACGGGTAAACAGTAGTTAAATTTATCGTGAAAATCTTCTTTAACACTTCCATGCCCATGATGCAATCGTAAATAGTTGAGCCATTAAGTTATTCAATATTTCTCCTTATATTGTCAATTAGTATTTATCATTTTAGGTATTCTAGCATAAATACATTTTAAACATTATTTTTTAGCTGCTAACTTAGGTTTAAGTACTGTCAATAAACAGTGAAACTGAGATGCCATCATGGCAGGGAACGTGATTTTTTAGGATGGCATGTTACGGGTTAAATGTGACATTTACTGATCTTAGCACTGTTGGCGGCAGATAAGGTAATTTAAAAAATAAATTTAGAAAAATAGTAAGAGCGCTATTTTAAACTCTGCCTAGGGGCGGCACATGGCCTAGGAACGTCACCGGTTGAGATACAGATTTTATCTTAATTGTAAATATAATATAACCTGAAGCGTTATCCCCATGTGCGTACATTTATTTTGGACGTTCTGAAATACTCAACACAATCACAACACTAAATTGGCGTCAACTGTAATGTCATAAACTGTACTTTTAATTTTTAAACAATAAATATATACTCTACACGTCTTAAAGTATCGTAAAAGTGAAGTGATCTCGCCAAGGCACCAAGTAAAGACGTGATAGTACTTATTAGTTCAAGAAAAAGTACCATTTTACTAGTTGACTCACGTCGCCTCTAATGAGCCCATATATTTTCATAAGAATTCTTTTAACGCTTCTTTGTATCACTTTTAGGGAGTTTACTGTCAATACTTGTTGGAAAGGTATTTTATTAATAAAAACACAATATTCTTTTGTATTTTATTTTACTTTATGTAAAAAGTCAGGACCGGTTTCACTCATTGCGAGCATTTTCAACTGATAAGAAAAATGTATAAACAGTGCTATTTATACAAAAATAAATTGAAAATAAAAAGGTGTAAACAACAATTGACATTGAAAATAATTTACAAATTACAGTATAAGTGACTGTATTTTTTTATAAATAACACTTTTTATATATTTTTCGTTTCAGTTGACAATGCAATCAACTCAAAGTTGTAATCAAAGACTGGGTATTTGTTATGCCAATTCACATCATTTCCTCTCCTCCCATCCTTCTGATCCTTTAATAACTGGGTGTAGCAATAGCGATTAGCCAACCACTAATCCTAATATAGCCTTATCCTTCTTTCCCTACTACTCACTTTGAAAAAAGTGAGGTTGAGCGAATGAGTAACAAACAGTTTTCGTAGAAAAAAAATCTGTTGAGATACCTCCATCAAGAGACTATATGTTCCACATTTGGAGCGGGCATCGATTTTTAAAAAAGTATTAAGGAATATTGTGCTACTTTAAATGTCTTCTTTGTGTTCTTCACTAAAATATTTCACTCTAGTTTTCACAAAACTTTTTTATTTTTAATTTATTATAATATTATCCGATCCAACTAAAATGACGAATGTATAATTTCTTATCACAACGTTCTTTAATGGATAACTTCTTTGGTGTAAAATTAAATAAATTGTGGCATATCTAAGAAGCATATCACATATAAATTAGGCCAGTTATCATTACAAAAACTTTTAATTAATGCAAAAACATACACGTATTTGTATTTAAAACCGCCGCAGCCAGCATTTTGTAGCAATTTAAATAATTTTATGCGAACAAAAAAACTCGGCAAACGTTCAAATGACGCACTGTTGGGTCGGGTCACACTACACATGTAAGTTTTTGTATGAAAACAATAAAGATTTGGGGATACGTCCAAATTAACTTAACCACTATTTTCATAAACAATGAAAATACATTATTCACAAAAAAGTCGTACTTTAGTATTTATATAGTGATTTGATAAACATAAATCTTTTATGAACGACAAAATCATATTGACTTTGGAAAAGAAAAAGGACGTACCCAGCATCTTTTTTTCGATAATCAAAATGTATTATCCTTGATACACGTTGTACAAAGAGGATGTAAGCTGCTAATGCCGAATTAGTATCTTAATTAAGCTTTTAAGTTTGAAAAAAAGATGAGCATCTGAAAATTGAACCCAAGAAAAAAAGGTTTTTCCTAGAAAATTTCTTTAATTAATATTGGAATAATAGGGTAAAATATCAAGGTATTTTAGTTCTACAGTTTTTTTTAAAAGTTAAAGGTTGATAGCTATTTCGGCTTTCGCCATCGTCAGAACTATGCTTTAAACGTAAATTTACTCAGCTATATGTACTGGCTAAGTTTTTTTTTTTAAAAAACTTTAGAACTGAAATACCTTGATATTTTACCCTATTAAAATGGAGTTCTACCAAGTAAATGCCAAATCAATAAATAATATTGGAATATGTCAATCAAACACCAGCTTAGAAGTCTCCGTGCACTTCAAGGTTGTGTATATTTCATAATTTGCATATGGTTTAAAATCATCAAAACACGTTTGTCGTGCCTCCTGTAAAATTTACTATGTGTGAATAATATAAAATAAAAATAACTTTAATTATTCCACGAATTTGTACTTAAGCAAACATTCGTACTTAAGCAAACATTTGCGAAAGTAGTTGTCTGAGGCTGCCTCTGAAAGAGGCGAAACACGTGTCACATTTTGATACACAATACGTGGAATAATCAAAGTTATTTTTATTTTATATTAAAATGAACTTCCACAAAGTTACCGCCGAATCCATCGAAAGTATTACTATGTGTGCGTTGCGTCCTTTTTCCTTTCCACAGTCGATATGAAACCTGTCAAAAATCTAATGATTCTATGTAAGAAAACACACAATATTCCTTTGTACTTAATTTCCAGTTTTATTTATCAAGACCGGGAACGGTTTTCCTCATAGCGAGCATTGCCATGCGAAGCCGGTCGCGATTTTGATAAATAAAAGTGTAAATTAAATACAAAGGAATATTGTATTTTTCCTAATATAATGCCTTTCCACTAAGTTAATTTAAATGTTAATGGTAGAGATCAAGAGAACTATTTTACTAATAGCTTGATCTTAACTGGATGGCTGCCACAGACGAGATATCTCGACAAATTGTTTGTGATAAGTTTGCCAAAGACGAGTTACCTCGTCAATAACTAATTAAATTAACGATTGAAAATTATAGCCGGCGTGCTAGGAACAAACGTGCTTTTTTCTACGGCAGCTAAAATATTTATAATGTTCAATTAGTTGAGAAGAAATCACTTAAACATAATATACAATAATTTTTGTAGGTCTTTGAAATAACAGCAAATGCCTGAATGTACTGGAAGGCGAAACCTGGGTTGTTAGTCACAAAACGTGTGGCAGAGTAGTACAAAATTTGGACGATTAAAATTGAATATAAAATTCTACTAAGCATTTTTTGTTTGAAGTCTTAAATTATAGATGGTTTAATGATAAACCAATAGCGTGAAAGTAAACGTGACGCTATATTCTTCCGTCATGTAAATGCAATTTAACCTTTTAGCTGCCGTAGATAATTGATACTAATTACCTAGCACACCGGCTATAATTTTCAACTATTAATTTAATTAGTTATTGATGAGATAACTCGTCTCTGGCGTTCTGAGCACGAAAAAAATTACGAGATATCTCGTCTGTGGCAGCCATCGAGTTTATCCAATGGTTGATAAAAAGAAATCATAAATTGTAATATATTTTTTGATGAATCCCGAATGTCTCTTTTACCAACCGAATGGTTTCCGTCACTCCTGAGTGCCATTTACGATCATTCATCGATAAAGATGACCTGCAAAAAAGAAAATAATCTAGCGGGTACCATAAGGCTTTGATGTAGGTGGTTGTTTAATACGAGCAATATGGACAAACAAATAATAGAAAATCGTTATTTGAATTTGATGTGTTATGAACTGCAATACACCAACAATACGTTTTTATAAAGTCGTCAAATAATACATGTTTTATAAATATGTAACATAGCTATAACCTTGTTTCTTAATTCATTTTGATCGCTTAATAAGAGTAAGCTTTTTCCGATTGCCGTATTCCTACGGCTGAGCTTTTATAAAGCTTTTGCGAGCTTTCTCGTATCTGGGTATTATTTGTCAAATAGAAGAGTGCGAGAGTTGGAATTAACATTTGCCTAGTCAACTGGCTTTCTCCTATCCAATGACTCGAAAAGCAACACCATCAACTAGCCTTATTTTAAAGCGCTCGCAAGTATAGGGTATTTATAATGTTATCAAATAATTAGTTTCTCATATATATTATAAAACTACTTTTTTCATTTAAATAAATCATACAAATCAAACCAGTAAATAAATTATTTAAATATAAATAAAAATCTAGCTAAGAAAGCTTCTAAGTAATGAGATTTTAAATATAAGCTTTGAAAAACTTTTCAATAATATTTTTGATTTCTAAAAAAAAATTATGTCACTTTTTTTCATTCGAATTAGGAATACACCAACATGCATTTGGATATCTTTTATGTCACCATTTTTTTTCTTAAATACGGTTCAAAGAAAGGGTTTGTATATTATTTGTTTTTGTAATCTTTAACTGCTAATATATCTTCATAAAAAACATGTCGAAAAGTATTGCTGTACCGGTACGGTGAAATATCTTTTCATATATTAAACTTTTATTGCCATTCCCAAACTTGTATTGAATTATTATGATGTCTTCAGATATGGGTATAAGACAAATCTATTGGTGATTTTTTACAATCAAAGAATTTTTACCGTTTGTCGGTTTTTTTTTTATTGGTCAATATTTTAACTTCGATGGATCGAACGGTAACTTTGTGGAAGTCATTTTTAATATGACATCAAATATGATAACTTTGTTATGTCACTTGAATAACACAACTGGAATAACAAAGTTTTCAAATTTATTTTAATTGTTTATATTTGTAAACAAATCAGTAACCATACAACATTGAGCACTTTTAGGGTGTTCACTATCAACAAGTTTTGATAGTGAACACCCTAAAAGTGGAAAAGCATTATATTATTAAAAACACAATTATACTTTGTACTTTATTCCACTTTATTTAAAAGGTCTAGACCGGTTTAATTTTGTGTAATTATAGAGTCAGTTATACTGTTATTTATAAATTCATTTCAATGTCACTTGTTGTTTACACCTTTTTAATTCAATTTATATATGTAGAAATAGCACTGTTTATATATTTTTCTTATCAGTTGACAAAGCTTACAATGAGCGAAAGCGGTCCTGGCCTTTTAAATAAAGTGTAATAAAGTACAAAGGAGTATTGTGTTTTTATTAATATTACAATATTGAGCGTCAATTTTTATTTCGGGTCGATACCCATCCTGGCATTGATATCGGTAGAGAGCTACATGTACAAAGATGAAATAAATAGGTTCTAGAAAATTATTAAAAAAAAAATCATAAATGAGTTCATTTTACGCTCTTAACTATGCGTTTTAAAATTCAAAAAACTACTTACTTTTTGAAATAATAATCAACTTATACTTTTTGAAATAATAACCCAAATTGATCCTTATAAAAAAACAAAGTTTTTTACATTTTTTGTTTGTCTATAGTAAATATGTACATTCTTTTTTTCAACTGGCAACAAATAAACTAATAATTGGCAGATAAATTATGTTTATTTTTAAAATCACAATCATGATGTGTATTTTTAGAAACACTGTGTGTCCAGGATTTGTGATGAGATATTGTATACCTTTCTAGTTTTGCGACAAACGTTAACTATTCCCTGTACATAAATAATTTTGAGATATAACCTATGGGAAAATATAGGTCACACTTATCAAAACTCGGCATATATTATATTCCATTTATTTTGTTTTGACATTTTAAATAACTTAGAGACGAAAATAATTCTTTTGTTTGGATAACACTCCACATGACTGTCTAATGGTATTTTTTTTTTGTAACTCTAATTCGCTTAATTTTGAAATGGAAATTTAAATCTTGCTATAAATTTATTCTCTCTTACCGTTTGAATACCGCGCAAATAAATTATTAACATGCCCCAGAGATACTGCGTGTTTTTCAGAAAAATAATTTTACCTTATATACACTCGAATTCGATATTTTAAAAACCTATATTGACTCAGTATAGATGACACTACACATATCCATCAACATATTTCTTATATTCTATTAGAATACTAAGTATTTGATTTTTTTAAATGTCATGTACATCCGAGTTTGCATGCATATGTTCCAGATACCTGTGTCCGCTTGAGATCCAAGTGGCTAAATTTTCTACAGCTAATGTTTGAAATAAAACAACGTCTATTCTTACCCACACTTTATGGATTAGAAGTTTTTTGTTGATACGTTGTTCTTAACTGTTGGGCCCGCAATCAAGTCGTCAACGCCACTGGCATTGTTTTTGGTGCTCATACATTATATTTTTTAATCGATCATTAAATCTCTGCTCAGAAAAATTATTGTCCGTGGTGTCTACAATTCCCTGACAACTTTTCGATTTAAAAAAAGCATAGTAAGAGCAATTAACTAACCACTTATCCTATCCTAGCCCTACCCTTGCATCTCTTTTATAGTTCAACAAAAAATAAGAATTGGTTTAAAGATTTTTTGGCTTATTCCATCGTCAGAACTCAACTATGTTCATAAACTGGTTTTAAAAAAATGTAGAGCAAAATAGTTATTTTTTACCGCATAACAATGGAATTCTACCGAGTAAATCAACAGAACTTCTATAATGTTAAAAAAGAGTGATTAAATATCTGAGTAACGAAAAACTCATCGGAAAACATATGTTGTGATAGTCCAAATTTTATTTTTTGAACCCATGTCCGTTTCCAATGTGGACTCCTAATTGAGTTTATCTCAACAGAAGTGTTTCTAAGAGAACTGCTTGTTACTCAGTTGCTCAACCTCTCTTTTTCCAAAGAGAGTAGGAATAGAAGCATAAGGCTAGGACAGGACTAGTGGTTAGCTAACCGCTTTCGATACGTCCTGTTCATAGGATAGGATGGGTGGAAGAGGGGAATTCAAGAAATCGCATACATCACTGCCTTCGAACAGAAATTCATAAATATGTACATACGGGGATTCAAGCCCGTGACCTCCGTAACCGAAGCGAACGGCTTTGACCACTCGACCATACGGCGTAGCTTTGAAGCTATAACAATAAACAGTAAAACCCTATTTACACTAAAGTTGGGACAGGGTAATTTGGGGTAGTGTTATTGGTGGAGTGAATCTCATACAAAATTAGGGATTTGCTTTTTTCCGCAAAAAATGCAAAACTAAGATTTGTCTTAGTTTTGCAAAATTAAAATATGGACGAAATATTTAGTTACTAAGTGATAAAATGCAAAGCGTTGAAGACGTGTTAAATACACAGACGCTAGTCAACATTTGACTGTATGCGCCGCACAGACGACCGTCTCGTATCAACGACAATGGAATGCAACAGTGCAATTGGGGGATTTGCGGCGAAGATTTCAAGCCAGCGCGTAATTCGGGGTATCATATTTGGGGGTTCCACTGTATACTGTTGACATTCTTGATGTGCTTGATAATTGTAGTTCTAATTCTTATTTTATTATGTTTAACTGATTTTGTATTCAATGAGCTAATAAGGGCCTTTTTGTGATTCAATGGCCCACTGCTATGTATTTATTACGACGTATTTTTTTATTTATCTATTTTGTTTGTAAAATATTAATTTCCTTTTGTTTTAAGAATATCTTGTCATAAGGATAAAACAAGACTTCTCAAACCTCATACTTTTGCGTTCGCTTATTCGCCAACGATGTCTTTGTTCTTTGTATTGCATTTCTTGTTAATGTATATATCTTTGAAATAGTCCAACAATAGCAAGGAAAAAAAGAAAAAGTTTTTAATTAAATTCCTTCTTAGGCCGCCTCGGAGCTTTAAAAGCTGAATACATTTGCATTGCTTTGTTGCTTCATAGATTTCTTTATAATTGAGAATAAATGTGATTTTTTTCACTCACCGTATCAAACTTTTTTGTTTTAATATCCTCTTAATCAAAAAAAAAAAAAAGTTACAATAACGCAATTAAAAGTATTTTGAAATAGGGTCGTTCAAAATGTATCAAGTCGAATTGTATTTATTAGTGTCAAAAATATAGAAGAATTTTAGATAAGAATTCACCGATAATTTTATTTTTTTATGTCCGCTTCCAATTTGAAGCATATAGCCTCCTAATACAGGTATCTCAACAGAAGTTTTTTCTACGATAATTGTTTATTACTCAGTCGCTAAACCTCACTTTTTTCAAAGTGAGTAGTAGGGAAAGAAGTATAAGGCTAGAATAGCACTAGTGGTTGGCTGATCGCTATTGCTACACCCAGTTATTAAAGGATCAAAAGGATGGGAGGAGAGAAAACTATGTGAATTGACATCACAAACACCCAGTCTTCGATCTCAATTTTGAATTAAATATTTTTTAAATTCACTGTGATCTGAATGGGAATTGAACTCAGGCCTGCGTGATCAGTAGAGCAAGCACTAACCAACTGCGCCACAGCAGGTGACACTGATAATAATCATCCAAATTATAAATAAACAAAGCAAAATTGTCTATAATTTAAATGATCACGAACTCTTACGAATAATAAATAAAAATATCTATTTTTTTATTTCAAGTTAAGCCACACTAAAAATTAATTAAGAAAAAAGCATGCTTAAAATCAATTCCTAAATATAAAAAAACACAAGATTTCTTACTTATTTCCACTTTTATTTACCAAGATCACAACCTGTAATGTACAATTGGCATTGAAAATAGTTTACAATTTACACATTTTAATTTTAATTTGATTTGTATAAATGACACTTTTAAATTCTATTTAGTATCAGTTGATAATGCTAGCCAATAGCGAAACCGGTTCTGATTTTGGTAAATAAGAGTAGTAATAAGTACAAAAGAATATTGTGTGTTTCTTATTATAACGCCTTTCTACCAAGTATTGACGGTGAACACATTAAATGCTAATCGACAAAATTGGCAAATAAGAAAATAAAATAATAAAATTGAGTCACATAAATAATTTATACAACATCTAATAGGTAAGTTACAATGACAGCATATAGACACAGTGAGAATGGAGGGACTGAAGGTTAACCACGGCTTTAGGTATTAATATTCGCGTTAGAAAAAATCTGTCGAGAAGCGACATAATATACCAAAATAGTTTACATTTGCACTAAGAATACTAAAAAAATGATTCCTTTGTTCCATTAGATTAGAGGCTATCAAAAAAGCCCAGGTAACTTATTTGTAATTGTTTATTTACTGACTATTCGATTGTTTGTTTTCAGATCTTCCTCCGCCACACTTACTGAAGTGTCTACGAGAACGCCCTCTTGATGCACTTTTATCAGCACCGGTTCCGGCACCAGATTTTGCATACGCTTTCGGCCCCAGTGTGGATGGTGTAGTCATAGGTAAAATAATGTATTTATATATCGATAGTGCTTAAAATCTCCAACCCATTTTTTTGATCCTTCTATAACTGGGCTTTTCTCTTCCATATCCTATAGATCCTATAGATCCTATAGATGAACATCAGTGGCCTTCCACAACGGCGGAATCCATCCGGTTGGTAGAAGAAACAAGCAGAATTCAGTCTTTCTTGTGGCATCCGCAGCACATCCAGGTCCATCGTCGGTTTTTACTTTGAATGTAATTGGCGGCTTTTAGGTCTGTTCCCTTATCTCTATGTTTCTGGTAAATTCAAACCACCGCACTCCCAGTATTCGGCGCAGGCAAACCTCAGTATACGGTTACTCTCTGCTTTTGTAAGGTGCCATGACTCACAACCATAAAGCAGCCTCCTGTTTAACGCATGTATAACTTGGCTTAGCGAAAGCTATTAGTAAATCACTAGTCCTGTCGTAGCCTTATCTTTCTATCCCCAATACTCTCTTTGGAAAGAGAGTTTGAGCGACTGAGTAAGAAACAGTTCTCGTAAAAGAGTACTGTTGAGATACTTCCATAGGAGACCATATGCTTCACATTTTGGGAGCTCTACATAAGTCTGGAGTTACAGGCACTTAAGGTGAAGAGGGACAATAATGCTAGAAAGATTTTAATCATAGCCAGGTTTGTTCACAAGTTAAAAGTTTTCGCTTCCTGCGAAAATGTATTTTTTTTTAAATACCTTGAATAGTTTTGCTTATTAAGCCACTAAAAATCAGACCACGGATCCGACAAAAACAATAGTATCATTGAATAATGGCTCGTACTTTTTCGGTCAGAATTTATATTAAATGGTCATAATATATCGGTCAGGCTAAACAGCCATAAAGTTAAATAAAATTTTAAAAAAATCTAACCTAACCAAAATGGTTATAAAATATTCTGACCGTACAATATTTTTATTATGACCAAAATTTCATTTAAATTCTGACCAGTCAATTTGTTCCCTTAAATAATTCAATAATGTTACAAGCTTTCTTTTAGATGATTATTTACACAGAAACAAAACAATTAATTGATTTAGCATCTGCACAAAACGTGTCTTTTGAGTATTTTTTAGCATTAGAATAAAATTACAATATCTTTGAAGTTAACTTTTCCGGTTCTAAGCACAAGAAATGCGACCCCAATACCCAGATTTTCTTGAATATCTATTTTAATATGGGTGATACAATGTTTATAATTAAGGTATTCTTATATCATAGTTTTTTGGACCTCTTGTAGTTTATAAAAATACGCGATAACGCGATGCGATAACGAGATAAGCGCCCGCTTATCAGCGATCGTTCGAAAGATAACTAACTAGTCTGAACGCGTCAGTTGCAAATACATATTTGTATTGAAATGGCGTCTTTTTTACGCGCAACTTAAAATATTATTATTAAAAAAAAAAAAAACGGATTTTTATGGAAAAATGTATGAGGAATGATGCAGAGAGATATTTTAAAGCCCGTAGACTATTTTTTTTTTGAAATTCATAAGAATAATATTTATTATTTATACTATTATTGGGTTAAAATTTAAAAAAATTCTATTATAACGTTCGTTTTTTTTTTTTTAAATCAACGATAAATAGTAACGTCACTCAGCACGTATTTATATAACATGAATGAAATAAAAAGCCTCTTATTATTTAATTTAAATCACTGCACATATATCAGGGTTGATAAATGACACACTGTGGAAATTGTAAAGGATTTCTTTTGTTGGAAATGAAAATCGTTCATTTCAGTTACCTACTAAAAAAGCTCCATAAAATAAATCTCCATAGTACTACACATGCTCTAGCAGAGGTGTGCGAAAGCAAATAGAAAACACGAGCAAAATAAAACTTTTAAAATTGCTTTTTATGTATTTAAAAATAAATAAATATATTTTTTTTTACCATGACTCCTAATGGAGTTTATCTCAACAGATGTGTTTCTACGAGAACTACTTGTTACTCAGTTTCTCAACCTCTCTTTTTCCAAAGATAGTAGGAATAGAAGTATAAGGCTAGAGCAGGGCTAGTGGTAAGCTAATCGCTTTCGATACGCCCCGTTCATAGGATAGGATGGGTGGGAGGGGGGAATTCAAGACATCACATACATCCATGCCTTCGAATAGAAATTTATAAATCGATTGAAAAATCAATTTATAAAACCGTCCGTACTGGGATTCGAACCCGTGACCTTCGTAACCGTTCTCTTATCTATTTATCTCATATAAAATGATTTCGGTATTACTCAAATATAAAAAATATATTATTTTCTTCTAAGAAAAGACTATACTACTTTACTAAGAAATCTAATAATAATAACAAATTGATCACTTTTAAGGTGTTCACTGTCAATACTTGGTGGAATGGCATAATAATAAAAATAATAAAAGATTTTAAGTACTTTTTCCATTTAAAATTTATTTGATCGGGACCAGTTTCGCTCCTCGCGAACATTATCAACTGAAAAGAAAAATAAATTAAACAGTGCTATTTATACTGTATTTACATTATTTATACTAATTTAACAGTGATATTTAACTTGTATAAATAGCAGTGTTTAATTTATGTTTCTTATCGGTAGATAATGCTTAAAAAGAGCGAAACCGGTCCTGATCAAATAAATTTTAAGTTTAAAAAGTATTAAAAATCTTTTATTATTTTTATTATAATAACAAATTGAATTATAAGCACTCCAACAAAATTGCTTCAGACATTCCAAACGAAAATATTATGTTATAACTTTTAAAAGTTTATGAATTTTAATAGAAGTTCATAAATCGATTGATCGTCTAGGTCACGTGCTGCGGATGCTTCTGGAAAGCCTTAATTTTGTCTGTATCTTATTCCAACTGGTAGGATTCCGGCGTCTTGGATGACCGTCGGTAACTATTCATAGGAGTTATGCTGGTATGTCGTGAGAGGAAGCAAAACAATTGGCGGGAGACAGAAAAAGATGGAGGTGCCGCGTGGCAGCCATATGCTCCACATAGGAAGCAAATATGATCAAAAAAAGTATCTAAGTAGCCTTGCTTAATAACTTAAATTGTCCAAAAACCGCAAATAACCCACGGGAGCACAATATAACATACATTACATGCAGTTTTTGTAGAAAAAAAAGCTTTGAGATGACTCAATAAAAAGGCGATATGAATATTTTATGAAAAATAAAAACGTTTTAAAAGAATACGTTCGTATATTTTTAAGTGGCATATTATTTATTTCATAAAATCTCTATTACAGTATCGATTTCGATAAAACAATACTTTATATAAATAGAAACAAGTCAAAGAAAAATGCTGAACGTCAAGTTACTTACTCCACGGACTTCACTGTTTCAATTCAGCCTTCATTATTTCAAAATGACTTTTTTTCAACCCAGCGTGTAATGGATTTTTGTATTTTATAGACAGCAAATTGGATTCGTTAGTCGAAAATGTAACCTTAAACCTAACTCCCGATTAAAAACATCTGAAAGATCATTATTTTTCAAAGCTCATACCTTTTTTTAACTGGAAACTTTTATTATTTCATTATTTATTTCAATTCACACCCCTTTTCGTTGTGTGTGTGTCTTACTGCATTTATTGTTTCATAACTTTGTTGACATTCAAAACAATTTAATTTAATGCAGATATGCAGTACATATAAAAAATAAAACACAATTTTGTACTAATGTTACTTTTATTCTATATGATCAGTACGGGTTTCGCTCATGAAGAGCATTATCAACTGATAACTCGTAATCAGTTAACACTCGCGGCTCGGAGACTTGAAAAATTCCTCTCTTCCGATGGGGGTCGTTTAGGGATCCCATTGGTTTTCTCATTTATTCTTATGAATTTCAAAAAAAAAAATAGTCTAAGGGCTTTAAAATATCTCTCTGCATCATTCCTCGTACATTTTTTTTATAAAAATCCGTGGTTTTTTAATAAATAATCATATTTTAAGTTGCGCGTAAAAAAGACGTCATACCAGCACACATATGAAATCGCAACTGACGAGATTTAGCCCACCAATGATTGCAAATGCTATTTTGCGAGAAACTGCTTATCGCGCATTCTCATGTTACCAGAACTTATATAAAATGAAGCATCGATTTAAGTAAGATATTGTTTTTTTTGAGAATAGTATTCAAGGATACATAAATTATTATATTTAACTTCGTACACATCAATCCACCATTATTTTTTTAAATTTTAAACGATCTTTTGTGTGGTTCAACCTTTTTCTTAAAGAAATATTTTCATTTCCGAATTATTTATTGGTTTGACATGCTTTTGTGGTGAATAATTTGTAGTATTTGGTATTCATAGAAGCATGCCAAACTTTTTCTCCTCGTAATAGTTGAAATCATTTGTATTCATAAAAATTCCTGTCACCTTTGGGAATTCCAATTTTCCAAGAACTTTCACATTTCCTCGAATCGATGGACTCTCGAAAGATCCAAAAAATGCTTCGTTAGGCCTTGACCAATTATCTTCGAAAAAAGCTTTATATCATCACACAACAATTTATTCATTTGATGTCTTATTGCTTTTGTGTGTTTTTAGGGTTGAATGTTTAAAAAAACTTGTTTTTAAAGTATTTCACAACACAAGACAACAACAATCATTTTATTCCATGAACAAGTCTCATGTGTCAAAAGTTTTAAAATACGTTGCTTTTTTTACTCTATTAGAGTTCTACCAAGTAAATGCCAAATCAACAATAATTACTAGAGCTTTCTCAAAACTATGTCTATTTTTTTGTTGTATTCCATGAGCTTTAAAATGTGTGTGATCATTGAATAACCATTCTGTTTTCATAAGTATCGGGCCAAAACAACATATTTTTAATGTTTTATACAAGGCTAATCTTTGACGTATGCTTGGTTATTTGAAAGAAAAAAAATAAAAGTCTGCACTTTAACGAAAATACATGTTTTTGATAAAGATTTATATTTTCCTGAAACAAAACATTTCAATGTAGAGATAAGAAAAATTGACCGTTTTGTTAAGTTTTTTCGCATTTCTTTAGTACTTTTGTATATTGTATTCATTTTTGTGTATAATTTCATTGAATTCGGAACGAAATTTAATAATTTCACTCGCGTGATAGTACAGGAAACTGTTTTATCAAAAGCACTCACACGCACGCACGCATCTCGTAAAACATGCACACACACACACTCCTGTGCCTTAACACGCAGCCCACACAATGGCCGTCTCATCAATCAATCACTTAATCCTACCTTATGAAAGAATCCCTTGCCGCCATTTTGTGTTTTGTTTTTGTTTATTTTCCCGCCAAATTCGCGAGGCAGTGCTGCCAAAGGGCGGGCTTTAAAAGCAGCGGAGGGCTTAGCAGAAGTCGGGGACAATCGGTTTGTGTAAAATCACATTTGCAAATCAAATAATATAAAAGATTGCTATTTTTTCTCAACATGCGAGTAATTGTGACAGCGTGTAGCAATTCACGACACAGACTCTTTTTATGCGTTGATTAAGTGGCTTTATCTTGTTTTCTGCCACGGACGTGTTAACACGCCATACAATTCCGTGCTCGTAGGGCCAGTCATACAAAATGTGCGTGTTTACACGCAGTTCTTGAGACGCGGTTTTAAGGCCACAAGAAAAGTATTTAAGAATTTTAAAATATCATGCATATAGTGACATCTCTTGGAATCATAGTGTGATACTTCAAATTAAGAGATATTGTTTTGTAATCTATAACACATCGATTTTAAAAAACCTATTTGTTGAGTTCAAATTTGTTGCTAGCTATGCTAACCTGGCGGTAATTTCTATTTTTGAAACGGTTTTGGATAAATGATGGCGTAAATGACCCATCGTGTATTTATATGGTAAGTGTTTGTGATGTACTATTATTATATGTCCAAAAATTACATATTATATTAGGTTTTATTTTTTGAAAGAAAACCACGGCCCTCCGTGCACGGCCGTATTAATATCGCACGGCACAAAACAGGTTAAAACGAAAATACCAAAATGACATACAGTATTAAATTTATGTTGCATCTATATAGGAATACATTAACTTTATTTAACATAATATTTATATTGACGTTATCGATGTCACATCTTAAGAATAAAATCTCGTCAATGTATACCTTAAATAGCAGTTTTAGTTAAAGTTTGCGGCATTGTAAATTACAAACACTTTGACTAGTCAATGTGTGAATTAACCAGTAAATGTATAAACTCACGAAAGAGCGCTACAAAGTATATAAATGACATTATTAGTATACTGAGCCAGTCAATGTTGAAATTACATTACGGCTTATGTTAGGCTAAGGCAGTGTTTCTTAACCATATTGAAATAATCGCCCCCTTTTGCAGAAATAAATTATTAAAATTTATCTAACGCCCCCCCCCCCCCTCACCGAGGAATCCTCAATTCCCTATACTTTTCCCCCAAAATATTTTCGAAACTCGTTTTTTTTAGCTCACAAATTTTAAGTTCTCAATCGCCCCCTCGCAATCCTACAGTGCTATCCAAATTCTGAAAAATTAAAAACGCCCCCAAGACTTCTGAACGGTACCGCCCCCGTTAAGAACCACTGGGCTAAGACAATGTGAGGTTGAATGTGTTGAATATAAATAAAGCAAGACTTTGATTTTTTATTATTTTATGTGAAATTTTTAATTAAAGGTGAAACACAACTGACAAGAATGACAACAAGACGTTGAGATTTTTGAAAATTTCATATGACAGTTAACACAACAACTGCGTTATTGCGCGTGCAGATAAGTGGAGAATGGCGCATATGCGACTATTTTTAAGTTGGTGGACAGTTTAACTACGTCTGTGTAGTTAATTTAAACATTGACTAGTCAATTTGTTTAGTGAAAACGTATAAGCTTTTATTAAATTTGCGGTTTCTTCAGAGAATGAATCGAGATACACTTGTAGAAACTCCAGGCATTCATTTTTCAATCAGTTGAAATGTAAATAAACTAAATAAAAACACCATTTTCCTTTGTACAATATTCCACTTTATTTAATAGGTCAGGACCAGTTCCGCTCATTGCGAGCATTTTCAACTGATGTTACCAACCGGTCCTGACCTTTTAAATAAAGTTGAATAAAGTACAAAGGAAAATTGTGTTTTTATTAATATAATGCCTTTCCACCAAGTATTGACAGTGTGGACACGATTTCCTGTATGGACATTTTTTTTCAATCAATTTATCAATTTCAATTTGATTCAAGAAAATATGGTAATTTTTAAAATGTATAAGTTCATTATTAAGATGAATTTTGGTCATACAGTCTTGTCAAAGCTTAACTTGTATATTTATTTAATTACTAAACGATAAGGCAGCAATTTGTATTCATATTTATTTATAAACAGTTAATTTTCTTATTAATTTTAACCTCCAATGAAAGCTTTTGAAACTTCAGCGTTCATTATGACAAAGTAGATTGCAATTCGTGTTATATACATTTGACTTTTCAAACAAACTTTCTCCATTTTCAGTAAAACTGCAAAACTTTAAATGACGAAATAGATTCTCTAAGCAGTTTCATATTAAAAACTTTAACTTTCTTGAAGAGTTAAAGGATAAATTATTTTTTATTAATACATCTTTGACGTTGATAAACTAAATATGTTAGTTTAGTTTTTAAAATTAATTATTAACTATAAATCTTTGAAAATATAACGTTTCGCAAACATTTGTGACAAGATTTCCACTCCTTTACCCTTTATAAATATAATCATAAAACCTTTTCCGACAAACAAATAAATATAATTCTTAAAACTACTCGCTGCTTAAATCTGTGGGCATTCCCATGAGCTTATCCCTTTCGCTAGCAATGGCTTTAAACTAAATGATACATTTATTTCTTATATTAACACGAAACATTCATTTACTAAGCGTCAGTTCAAGTTCATCCGTGCACTTGAACGCCTGAAGATGCCGAAAGGCGAAACCCGGGTCGTTAGTGATAAAATCTGTGAGAATGTACATTATTTGAACGATTCAAATTTAATATTGAAATTCTACTAAGCACCTTCAGTCGAAATCTTAAATTTGTTACAAGATTTTTTTTCCGAAACCATAACAGTCAATTCTTAAAGTGTGTTATATTATTAGAAATAAAACTATTTTTTACTAATTTGATATTTATTTACAAAGACCAAGACCGAGTACACTTATCACAAGCATTTTCAGCTGATTAAATATAACTTGTGTTCAAGTGGTAATTGCTGTATCCACAGTATAACTTGTTTAGTGTTAACTATCAATTCTTGGTAAAGACGTGTTATATTTAAAAAAATAAAACACGTGATATTTAGTTTAAATTTTGATTGACAAATATTTATTTTCAAATATTAATATTTTGTAAGAATATCTGTAAAAATTCTTGAACCAACTGTTTTGCATGCCTTGTCATACGCTTATACTAAATTTTATATAAATAGCTGTATAAGGATTTATTTTCATCAGTTGAAAATACTCGCGTTGGAGTAAACTGATTTTTCTTTTTGTAACAAATATCGAATTAGTTTTTTCAGCCATTTTTGCTCTTTATGTGGAGTATATAGACTCTTAATGGTGGTTCTTTTAACATCAATGTTACATCTTACTTATATTATCTTTTTTGACATCACAAATTTTTTGACATCACAAAAATATTTGTCTTCAAGCATAAACCTATTGATAGATTCAAAATAAAAGCTGTCCATACAGGGAATCGAGCCCATGATCATTCGAATAACAGACTTAGCTAACATTATAATATTGTATATATTATTTAAATAATATGTTAAAAATGTAATATTAGTCTTAACACCAAATTATGATAATATAAGAAATGGGAGAGACATTATGAATATCATAGGAATTTGTGGCTTTGGAAATAGATTATGAATTGTTTTTTGAAAATAATATCTTGCCTAAATTGAAAAGATAATAATTTGAAGTTGTGTTTGTTGCAGATACAGGTGACTTAATATCAAACCAAGAGAGCAATATTTACGATTACACGGGGAATTCAGGAGACCAGTTTCATCCAAGGTTCAAGCCACCACAGAATGCCATCAACATCCTCAATCACGTCCTTCTGAGGAAAAGTGCCGTCGCCCAGCTGACGAAGTAAGATTTTATCAATACATTATCAAATAACTTTTGATTGAATGCAATTTTGCTTTTATTGAAGCATTATACGAGATAAACAATTTATTATATTTGAAAGAGAATTCTCTGGCAGCTCTGTTTTATTTACTTTAGTAGCACTTTAAAATTTGACGTTTGTTGTTGCCAAATGCAGAAAATTTGATAGCGGTGTATCTGTCAACGACCTTCTATATTTCGATTAAATAAATTTCATGGTTGAAAATGTACTTTCACGAAGATATTTACTTCTAAGCATTGATTCCATTTAAGACAAAAATTTCTCAATTAATGGTACCTCCCTTGTTGTAATAATAATAAAAAAATCTTTTACTATTTTATATTAGCATTTAGTATAATAAGGGTTTGTTTACTAATCTCTCAACGCTTAATATCAAATTTGTAAAAAGAAGATTCAAAAGTTGACTAAAAAGAAAAATATTTCACTCAATATTTTCAAAACCGATAAGTCGTTTCTCAAAATTTGCGATGGTATCGTCAATATACTTTACATCAGCTGAAAATAATATATTCTTCAAAAAAAATCTTAATTTTTTCAACATTTTTAAGCAGTCAAGACTAGGGTATCCAATCCCGGGGGATTTCGGGGTTGATTAATTTTCAATCCCGAAATTGCCGGGATTGGGCACTCAACGTGAAATCGTGTATAATTTGAGAAAAGTTTTGGTGATTCCTTTTTTTTCTAGCTCACTGAGGAATTTGAAAATCTTAAATGCCTATACTTATTCCCCAAAATATCAACTTGGCTCGCTCTTCCAAATCCGAATCCTATAAATCTTCGGGATTGGCTGAAAATTTCTCAATCCCGAAATCCCGGGATCACGACCATACCAATCCCGGAATTTTGGGATCGCAAAATTCATGGAATCCCGGGATTGGAGACCCCAGTCACGACCTAATTAATATAATAGCAAAAAAGCTATCAACAATATTATAAAATTTTTGTGAAACTAAATACCGTACCTTTTCACTTGAATCAAGTAATTGATCTTAAACGAAAACGTTTTAATGTTTTATTGCTTTATTCACAAATACGATTTTGTTATAGGTATGATTTGATGCTCGGCGTGACAAGAGCAGAGGCATATTTCGCGTTCAGCGGCGATGATGTCCAGTACGGTATCGAGGCTGACAGAAGGTCGAAGATACTGAGGACCTTTGTCAAGAACACGTACAGCTACCATCTTTCCGAGATACTGGCGACGATAGTGAACGAATACACAGACTGGGAGAGACCAGTTCAGCATCCAATCAACATCAGGTATTTTTTTCATATGAAACATATTTTAATGAAAGGTTTTTGTAGTATTGTGACAGTAAAAGTGATGATTTTTCATGACCCGAGAAACGAGACATAAAATTGTCATGTTTTGGGAAATGCACGAGACCGTAGTAATATTTGTATTAATGAACACTGCCAGCAACTCAAAAGTAGTAAAAAAATATTTTTTAAATTAAATATTTGAAAAGATGACAAAATTGTATGATAAATTTATCTATTGCTTTTTATTTCACATCATTCAAGGGATTCGTTTTATTTTTCCGATGAAACCATTTTGAAAAATAATACGTTGGATCAGTGATGTTCATTGCAAACATGCATCGGTCACGTGTATGTACATACATTTACAGGTAGTCATATTTTATTTTTTTAAATAAATGAAAAAAATTGAAGGTTTTTTATCTTTTTTATTGAAATATACAGTGAATGTCAATGAAATATACAGTGTGTCTCGAGGTATAATAATTTTTTCAAACTTTATTTGTAATATTTTTAATGCAACAGCTGATTTTAGTTGTTGCCTTTTAAACTAACTCTTTAATAGCTTAGTATGGTATGAATTATTCATTTTTAAACTACTTTTGACATTAAACATATTCATATTTTTTAATACATTTAAAATAATACTATCTCGATTTAAAAAATAAATCAGTGCTTAAAAAAAATGTCAAATCTTTTTAGTTTAAAGTGTGTAGGTTACTTGAAACGTGTGAAGCTTTTAAGGCAATAGATCCTTCACGCTGTAAAGTGACAGGTCGTAGACGGATGACATCGGTAATTTAGTGCGTGCTGCAAATTCGTATTGACAAAGCGGCTTGTGACAGAGAATCTATCCGGCTTCTTTGATACCGTGGCTTCTACGATGCTACGAGCGCTACGAGTGCTACGAGAATCGCTTCGACTAATCACAATGGCAATAAATTATTACGATCACATCATTCTTAGGCAATGTAAACAGTAACAATCTAAATACCTCTACGGTTTGTGACATGAGTGAGTTTCATTTTGCTTTTTTATCTCTCTGTTTAAGGTTACCATATCGACTGTGGAAAGGAAAAAGGACGTAACTCACGCTTTTTTCGATAATCACAATGTATGAAACTTGATACACGTTTTGCCAAACGATGTAAGCTGCAAATGCCAAATTAGTATCTTAATTTACCTTTTAAGTTTGAAGAAAGATGAGCTTGTGAAAATTTAAATCAAGAAAAAGACTGAAAAAAGGTTTTTCGCAGACAATTTATTTGATTAATATTAGATTATGTCAATTTAACACTAGTTTAGAAGTCTCCGTACACTTCAAGTTGTTTATATTTCATAATTTGCATATGGCCCAAAATCGTCAAAACACGTTTTATGAGTATCCTGTAAAATTTACTGTGTGGGTTACTTCCTTTTTCCTTTCCACAGTCGACACTATGGAGATATGAGCCCATAAAAATTAAGTTAGCCAAGAAGAAAGTAGTAAATCTTTTGCTATTGGAGTTTTAACTGCAACCATCTTTTACTTAGTGCTTTTAACTATTTATTTTTATTTAAGAGACAAAACACTATTTTAGGGTGTATTTTATACGCTCACTTAACATGTACAATACTTTAAGACATGTCAAATCGTATAACGCATCTATTTCATTTATTCCCAATATATCAATTGACTTACTTTACTTCTCATGAGTTCATAAAATGAATACACTGAAGTGCACACTTGATTTTTTAAAGTACTCAATATTGTGCCTGCGACCACTTTCTACAGGCTTATAGCCCTAAAGAAAGTATTCAAACTGCAATCAAGTCGGTTTTCTCGAAAGGTCCGACTGTTGATGGGACTGCCTCGACTATGTCTTCGCTATCATTGTCCATCGCTGAGCATTCGTACATTGGTTGGGAAATATTAGTATTTCAAATGTTTTTATATAATGTTAATATATCCGATCATATCGTTTTGCTTATTCTAGTGTTAACATTTTTACTTTTGATATCAGATGAGCCGAGTTTCAAGCCCAAGCAAGATCGAAAATGTCAATAGTAATTTTAATTTGAGACTTGAAATGATTTTAATGTTTTTTCTTTACGAGTTTTTCAAAATTATTTAATTTTTTCAGTATTTTTAGTTTCAATACCAAACATGTTAATGTTTTATTTCTCTCTAATGATCTCTCTGTTAGACAAATCGTCACAATGTTCACATGTGATAAATAAAATAGAAATGACAAATGATATAATGTAGAAATACAATCACGTCTTAATTTAGCGTTTTGGTGGATTGCATATTTTTATTTTACGGAGATAACACTTTTGCAATGTGGTTTGACTGAGGTTACTTCACTTTTACGATACTTTAAAACGTTTAAAATATTACAATGCATCTAATTTATTTATTTTCTAAAATAACACTTGGCTCACTTCACCTCTAATGAGCCCAATTTTTAACTAAAAAAATACAAAATATCTGTTGGGACTTCTTCTTTAAATTTGAATCGTTCAAATTATGTACATTCACACAATTTTTGTCACTAACGACCAAGGTTTCGCCTTTTGGCAGACGTTCAAGTCCACGGATGAACTTGAACTGACGCTTAGTACATTTGTTCTTTAAATGAGACCCAAGGAGGGGTTCAGCTAAATAACAAACTACACACATTTAGTTGTATTATAATTATAATAAATTAATCAAATTATCACTTTTAAGGTGTTCAATGTCAATACTTGGTGGAATGGCATTATAATAAAAATAATAATAAAAGATTTTTAGTACTTTTTCCACAACACAACATGTGCAATTATAATGTAATTTGTAAATCCTTTTAATTGTTAGTAATTGCTTACACCTTCTTGATTTCAATTTAACTTGTATAAATAGCACTGTTTTATTTATTTTCCTTATCAGTTGATAATGCTCGTGAGGAGCGAAACCGGTCCTGATCAAATAAATTTTTAAGTGGAAAAAGTATTAAAAATCTTTTATTATTATTTTTATTTTAATCAAATTATGTTCAATATTAAAACATAAAAAAGCTCTACAAGGCTACCGCCGAATTCATCGCAAATTTTTGAAATAATAAAAAAACGTATGTTTGGGTGTAATTTTGTTTCCTGACATAAGGACAAAGGCTTCATACTTTTTTCAGTGCGCAAAGATTGCTGACTTTTATTGCGGAGTTTTATCGCAATCGCAGTATTGTAGCACTCACGCAACCCTTATTGTATCGCCGTATCGAATCGATTTCGCAATAAATAAAAGATGAATGGCTGCTACTTTGGTTCACAATGGATCTATTCATAAGAGATTTATTTGCCATTTCAATGAGGACAGGACACGCTGTCAGAAAAAAGTATGTCAACCCATTTTTAGCCATGATGTGTGACTACATTTCGCCTATTCATAATTTTGGTTGCCACATTTATTGAAAATCATGACTCTTTTTGGTTGAATTTCTTGTGTATATGTATGTATGTGTACATGTATGGATATAATATGAGGGAAAGCACATATAATGTGATTTCCAAATTAATTCATATGGAGTTTCAGTGAATTGGCTTTACGAAGGATTTTTTACCTCTGAAGCGATCACGCTCTTCCTTCAGCAACGATGAAAATGGAATAAAAACTTCTAAAGCATTAACGACAAAGGAGACTCAAAGAACTATGACGCTAACGCGCCCTGGTACTTAAAGCTTCATAGATTTGATATATGCCAAATTCATAGAAAAATTGTACTACCATGGTGGTGGATGATGTAACTTTCTTCTGTTCGGTGATAACTAAGGTTATCACCGAACTTAAACCAACGGAGTCTTTTCTGCGAGAACTTAATGTTACTTGCAAAGTTACTCTCGTTTCAAAAGTATATATATAATGATAGGAATAGGACAGGAATGGTCTTAAGTTGTTTGCTTCCCTACGTTACCTACCACCAAAAATATATAAAATGTTGAATTTTATTTACCGTAGCTTACTTGAAACTCTCTTCAAAAACAGATTAATTGTGCAACTGCTCAACAAACAGTTTTCGTGGAAAATAAATTGTTGAGATATCTCTATTAGGAAGCCATTTGCTAAAAAATTTCAGCGAACAAGGATTAAAAGTATGATAAAAGTAGATTGCTTGGATAAATATAAAATTCAATATCGTATTCAAGTTAATCATTTTTTTCTCTAGAAAATACCAGGCAAAAAATATACCATTTTTATTCAACATACTTTTTTTAGTTGTAAGGACTCCACGTACAAGCTATTAATTATAATAAATACAATTATTTTATTATATATTTAATGGTTTCTTTCCTGTCAAAACTATAATAAATGTGATGTAACATTAGCCTTAACTTTTCCTTGATTGAGTTTTTATGATCTACAATTATGACCACATTTATCGCATCCTGCAAAGTTTTTTTTTAGAATTTTAAAATAATTTTTAAAGGCCTTCAATTAAAATGCTTACACGGGTTGAAAATTTCTCTATGAGTCGCATATCGAAGTACAGTTGACAGCCTGGTCGCTTTGCCTATCCAGAAATAACTGCTTAACGTCAAGTCACTCTGAAATTGATTTTAGGAAATATTATTATGAAATAAATGAACGCGCCGAAATCTGCAAGTCATACTTGAATCGTTTTTCAAAAATTTATTCCGGCGGTAATTAAAAGTCTCATTAATTTTTGAAGTACCGCTTTGGTTGCCGAAATGGGTTTTTCTTTCCCCCTAAAAAAAGGAATTGTGATGGAATTCTCATGAAGGCCTTTTCCCATATAAAAGGTAAGCTTTTTTTAATGTAAAAGGGTTGGGTCAGTCTTGTGTGAGACTTTTTTTTAACTACGTGTTCCAGCGTTTTTTTATAATTAGTCCCGTCTAATTTTTATAATGGGATATATTACTCCGTGAACCTTTCCGAGGGAGGGCAGTTTATTTTTCAGGATCCCGGTGATAAAATAAATTTTATCAATATTTAAAATTTCACACAAAAACGTTTTTTTTTACATAGATTGTTTCCCTTCGTGGCGGACTTCGAAATGTTTAACTCGTATAAAAAAAATATTTAATAATTATTCGGTGTAATCTAAAAGATAGTTTTTATGCCACTTTTTACTTATCGTTTATTTTCGTAATATATTTTTTGATCGTCATTGAAATCATATGTGCACCTTTGTATAGCCAGAACGGGTCTTAGTTGGTTTTTCAACTTATTCAACGACTTACCTGCCTATGTCGCTATTGAAAATCACGTTTTCTTGACAATTTAAGTCCAAAACTATTTGTGCATGTATTTTGTAGTCTTAGGTTCGTAGTCTAAGTTGAGCAATTGCATAAAATATAATTATGAGTCTTTATTGATAGGAAACTCCTTATGATCAAGTTTTTCTTGTAATTGAACACTCTCTTATACTAATTTGGACAAAAAAAAATATGTCAAAAATCGTTTGATTAATAGTGAAATCTCTGCTAAAAAAAATCAAATAAAAAATTAAACACATCAAATAGTTCGCTGACAGTCGAAGCTACTAATCAACGAGAAAATCTTTCATATAGCTTTGATTATTGATAGTAAAGCTGTATTAAAATTACAGTATTTTTAATACGACATTATATGTATTACCATATGTAGCAGATCATAGAGATTTCTTCTATCCATGTCCACTTCCAATGTGCAGAATATGGACCTTCTATTTGAGGTATCTAAACAAAAGTTTTTCTACAAAAAGTGTTTTGTCACTCAGTCGCTCAACCTCAATTTTTTTGTGAGCTCAATGAGCGTATAAGAGAAAGAAGGGTAAGGTTAAGGTTTTTGCTACGCTCACTTGGTAAATTATCGGAAAGAGTGGGAGGGAATTTTAAGACATCAAAAACACCCATGCTTGTAAACAAAAATCAATAAATCAATCGAAAAAATGCTATAAGACTCGAACTCGTGCGATCCGGCACGAAAGCCAACAAATTCTTAAATTGAGTAAAAATACTTCATATTTAGAGCTGACATGGTAATAGTACGGTTTTTGGACGTATATACGTAAAAAAAATCTTGTTATTATGTCATTAAGTTGTCCTCCCATGCAATAAGTAACAAATGCAGCCCCATTTGTCATAACTAGAAATCTTTATCCGCGTAAAAACACTTTAGTGTGAAAAATCGCCGTGTAATTCCTCCGCTATCCCAACTGACAAAGTTTCATGAGAGTTTCCCTCGCCGAAAATAAGATATTATTTTATTTGCAGGTGTTTGCACTTTGCAGTCATAACTCACAAAGTCAGACAAAGAAGCGAAATCTTCAAAGAAAACAATGCTATCGCTTAGGGATCTTTTAATTATTTTCGTAGCAACTACGTTGTTTTTAGAAAATTTGCAAAAAGGTGAACATTCAATACGTACGACTCTTTTATAAGAGCAAAGTTTTATTTAAATAGAATAAGAAAATAATTATAATTTTGACACTGACTGATTTCTTTTAATCCATAACCGCTTTCAAATGTGATACAAGAATAATCTCAACAGTAGTTTTTTTAAAACAAAAACTGTTTTTTATTAAATAATGTTTTTTGTCGTCTGCTGTGGCCCAGTTCGTTAGATCTTGCTCTACCGATCACGCAGGTCTGGGTTCGATTTCCAGTCAGATCACAGTGAATTTGAGAATTATTCAATTTAAAGCTGTGATCGAAGACTAGTTGATTGTGATGTCAATTCACATCATTTCCTCTCCTCCCATCTTACTGATCCTTCAATAATTGGGTGTAGTAATAGCGATTAGTAAACCACTAGTCCTATTCTTCTTTCCCTACTACTCACTCTGAAAAAAGTGAGATTAAGCGACTGAGTAACAAACAGTTATCGTTGAAAAAAAACTGTTAATATACTTCCATTAGGAGGCCATATGGCCAACATTGGGAGTGGACATGGATTTAAAAATAAAGATGTAATGATAGATAAATAAGCTTGCGTTTAATATCAGCTAACAAAAGTATTTGACGGCACACTAAGACAATGCAGAAGAAAGATTCGGTCAAAATATTCGTCCCAAAGAATCTTTTCATTGATTTTCTGTATATAAACATCATAACAGTATACTGTAGAATCTTTGAAGATTATTTGTAATACGTTGAGTACACTTTGAGATAAAAATCGATGCACCGCCCATGCATTCAGTGCATCCAGACTGCAGTTTGTTCAAATATTTCTACGTCGTTCCGTTCCAGTGGCTTCCGTAAAAAGGGTCGCGCAATCCAGCCGTGCAAATATTTGTGCACTGTGACAAATGAGCGACTGCCACCCATTGTTGAAAAATCACAGCAAAGAAACGCTACGAGGTAAGTTCTCCAAAGAAAATAATAAAATAACGTCTGGGATATTTCCCGAGCAATGAAATCTGGAAAATGCAAACATGCACTTGGCCTCTATCAAGGGAAATGACATAATGTTTCCCTCAGTTTTATATTAGATGTTCAACAAATCCAAATACCAATATATTAAGTAAGTGAACAAACTACAATACGTTACTGTTATCAATTATTTGTATGTATGCCCGCTCCCAATGTGGAGCATATGACCTCCTAATAGAGGTATCTCAACAGAAGTTCTTTCTTCGAGAATTGCTCGTTTTTCAGTCGATCAACCTCTTTTTTTTAAGAGAGTAGTAGGGTCAGAAGGATAAAGCTACGACTGGACTAGTTGTTAACTAATCGCGCTCGCTCGTGGCAGAACTAGACATCACAAACACCCATGTCTTCGAACAGAAATCGATAAATCGACCGAAAGAATGCTGTTCATACTGGGACTCGAACCCGTGAGGTCCGGCACGGAAGCCAACAACGCTTACCGCTGCGCCATTTGACCCGAGTAATCTATGTTGTCAAAAAAGTATTTTTTTGAAATATCGTAACAGATAAACCAAATATAGTCGACCTCCTTTAGTGTAGAAATTGGAACTACGCTAATAGGTACCCGTAGTCCCTCTTATTGTCTACGATCTACGTTTTAGAGAAAGTATCAAAATTTATATCTATTAAGAGAAGCAAATTTAATCTTAATTAGTAAATTTTTCAGTTACTCTTTCCTTTTCAAAAATAATCATTGCGGTAAGCAACTATTTATTTAACTTTTATCACTTTATCATTTTCGCGGTTAGCAAAACCAAACCAGGTATTAATAATAAAAAATATGTGTATGTTTCAAACAGTGTTTTTTATTTGAACTATTTTTATCGTAGCTATATTTTTTATTTAATTAGTTATTCGTGTGAACGTAAAAATTAAGTGTTATATAAAAGGGCTTACTACTCACCCTTCAAATATATTATAATTACTTTTGAGAAGGAAAGAAAACTGTCGAAAAAGAAAATGAAAAACTTTTGTTATAATTTGGTTACAATTTTAAATCAGTAATAGTTGTATATTTCATCCAAAACTTTTAACGCTTACTTCATAGTTAATACATTCATACGTCTTATATTAAATTTATTTGTAAGTTTCCCAAAAAAATATTAATTAGTTATAACTTTCAGCCCTTGTTTGATCTTAATTACATTATTGTGAAATATTTTATTCATTAAAAAAGCTTCATTTAAGTTTCTTCGGATAATGGTACTACAGCTAGATGAAAAAAATAGCTTTCACAAACTTCTGCACATTCTCCAGCTCTTCTTAAAATGAAATTTTTGAAAACATATGTTTTACTTTACATTTTATTTAACGCTGTATTGTTTTAATTTCTTTAAATAAGAAAAGTAATATTTAAATAAGTTTCTAAAACTACAGTCAAATAGGGTATTCACTGTCAATTCACTCGGTGGAAAAGCATTATGTTAATAAAAACACAATATTCCTGACAATGCTCGCAATGAGCGAAACCGGTTCTGACCTTTTTAATAAAGTGGAATAAAGTAAAAAATAATATTGTGTTTTTATTAACAGTCAAATAATTAAAACAGTTCAAATAAACTTTCAAAAAAATTTTACAATCAGTTTCCTTAACAATACTGAAATCGTTACTAAAATAGTTTTTGTAAGATCTTTTATATTTTTGTCTACGAAGTATACGACAAAAATACCGCTACGCAAAGTAAAGTATTCAGTATATACTGTGTCAACATTGTTAAGGCATCCCGGCGTAGACACGGCGTAGTTAAATCTCTACCAAGGCCTACGCCACGTTACAATTTATTGTCGAGAGACAAGCGACGAATACTTCATCACTTGTGCGACTAATGAATACATATTGATTACAAGATGGCAGTTAGTTCATAGTGTGTTTCACAATTAACTTTGATTACTGGTTAATTGTACAGCAGGTATTCCATTTAATATTTACATGGGAGGTATTTTATTAACACTATTTAAAACAGTGTAAATTCGGAAAAAAAAACTTGCACATTGTTTTAAATTTTACTACACTACAAACTAGGGTATTCAATCCCGGAGCCTTTTTCTAATCCCGGGATTTCGTGATTTTAAATCCTCAATTCCCTATACTTTTTTCTCAGATTATTTCCAAGCCTTGTTTTTTTTTTTAGCTCACCGAAGAATTTGAAACCGTCGATTTGGTATACTTTTTCCCCAGATTATCACAGAACTCCCTTTTTTTGAGGAATTTTAAATCCACAATTTGCCAATTTCGTGTCAATTTTTGGGATTTCCTCAAAATTTCTCAATCCCGAAGTCCCGGGATTGGATGCCCTAATTACAACTTATAAGTATCTTTCAAAACTTTTTTTAACGCTAATTTTTTTTTTAAGCGATGTCCAGCCGCAATGTCAAAAAATATTTTTCTATGTTCGCTCCCAATGTGGAGCATATGGCCTCCTAATGGAGGTATCTTAAGAGATTTTTTTCTACAAGAACAGTTTGTTACTCAGTCACTCGACCTCTCCTTTTCCAAAGAGTTAACTAATTGCTCTCACTACGCCCCGTTATTCAAAGATAGGAAGAGTGGGAGGGAAATTAAGACATCACAAACACCCATGCCTTCGAATAGAAATTGATAAATAAATCTAAAAAATTCTGTTCGTACTGGCACTTGAACCCGTGAGATCTGGCACGGAAAACAACAATGCTTACCGCTGACCCAACAAACCCTTAAAGAATACGGCCTCCTAATACAGGTATCTCAGAAAAAGTATTTCTACAACAACTGCTTGTTACTCAGTTTCTCTACTTCTCTTTTTTTCAAATAGAGTAAGGGTAGAAAGAGTAAGTGTAATACAGGCTTCTCATCCTCATTTTGGATCGGAAGGGTAGGAAGGAATCTTTAAACAACACAAACGCGTAGGCCTTTAAACAGAAATCGATTAATTGATTAACAAAGTTCTTTTCGTACTGGATTTTAAGCCCATAAGATCCGACAAGGAAGCCAACAACTTTAACCACTGCACTACAGAACTGACAATTACTTATCTTATTACCCCACTCGTAAAGTTTTTTTCTTTTGCATCCTTTCTATGTTATTTATTTTGATTGTATATCCTTTTAAATATATGTATAAAGATAACAATGATTTTAATATAATTGTGGGATTGTGTTCTATTTTGTTTATTAAATAATTTTATAAATTGTAAATAAAGTAAGTCTTAAATATTCGAATATATTTGTAAGTCAAACTTTTCGCCTTAACCCCCGATACAGAAAATGTACACATAATTCAAATTGAAAAAAAAAATTCTCACGTTATTATTAGAGAGAAAAAAAGTGTATTGAGTGTTATTTTACAATAATAACGAGTATATAAAAACTGTCATTAATCCTTATGATAAAAACATGTATGCAATCCCTTCACAGTGCTAAAAAAATAGGAGAATTGCATTAAAAAAATATGGATTAAATGTAGTTTTTTTCATTATTAAATATTATATTTTGTATCATAAAACTGTTTTAATTGATGAAAATAAATTATTTTTTAAACGAGCAAGTATTTTAAATTGTAAAAAATGTGGTTTTTAATAGTATGTAAACTTTTATGCTACGGCAATTAGATGTTCTATATATTGTAGTTAATGCTTAAAATTAACAATTCTTAATATTTAACTTGCAACATTTGTTACTATTATGTATTCAAAAGTAGACCTAAACTAAAGCGCTGCAAAGGCGAATGTCAACCACAGACATGTTCAAGAGTTGCTTGCAACAAAGTTTAAGATTTCAAATGCAACCGCACTGCATTTGAGATTATAAAGGAACCAACTTTGTGGAAGAGAGCTTTGTCAATAAATATTATTATTTTTTAATAATTTTATTTTAACAGAAGCGAGAACAAGGGAAAAAATAAACACAAACAACTTACACGCATGCGCATTCAATGTATGTTGGTCAGTAAACGTCACTAAATACGCTGACAAGAATTTTTTATAATTTAATATTTTTATAAAACAAATATTTATTTCAGCTATTTTTACAATTTCCGCAAATTATTTCTAAGAAGTTTTCCATGATTAAATTAAAAAATAATCGTGCAAAATTCTCTAACATCAATTAAAACCTTAAAAATATTCTATTTCTAGTTGGCAATTTGTTAAAACGAACGGGTGGGTCTTTTTCCTTAAATTAATTTTCTTAGAATCGACCCTCTCTTTTTTTCTAGTGAAAAGTCATTCAAAATTTATCTATAACTTATAATTTATTCTTTGCCACCGTCTAGTAAAAGGTAAACATTTCAACCCTCAAGTGCGATTGAGTTTTCATTATTATAGAGTCAAACTTTCTTGACAGAAATTTGTATTTGAAATATATAAAAAACAATAGGATATTAAAAGTTACATTCTCATTTTGAAATTTTATCATTCATAAACGTAAAAAAAAGTTTTCTTTATCTAGACCAAGGGTGGGGAACCTTTTATTCTCTAAAGGCCGCATTAATTTTTCTGATTCCATATAAAGCCACAGTAAACATTGACTAGGGAACCTTTGGCCGGAAACAAATTCATGCCACTTTCTTAAGCTCAGAAATTTGCGGATTTCCCAAAATTACCCGGCCAGAAGGCCGCACCAGAGTAACCAAAAAGTTGCAGGTTCCCCACGCCTGATCTAGACTAAGATATCTATAATTTAATTAATGTATTATTTCAAAACAATGAGTGACTATTAACAACTTGAGATTTGTTTAGTGTTTTGTGTAATATTATACATTCTGTAACTATTCATTGTACTTATAGTGTGTCAAAATAACTGTTGAAAAATATCCTGACTAAAACAAAAAATATTACAGACGATGATGAGTTCAAAGGCTGAAAATATTTGAATACGTCGCCATTGTCGTTTTGTAAAGAAAACATTCCATGAAAAAATGTATATAATAAAGATGTTTGTGTCAAACGTCCAACCTCTTTGACTAACTACTATTTTTAAAATAATTAATTGTTTCTGTGGTATTGTGGCAACAACTACACTAATTCACTCAGTCTCTGGATTGAAATTTCGATAAGACCAATTGTTTTTTTTTTTCAATTTAATTCTATATATTTGATCATTCTTAATCATTGTTGCTCGCTGTCAATACTTTGGTGTCAAAAACACTGTGACACAATCAGTTTTTAATCCACAAGCATTGTCAACCGATAAAATATCGATCAGCTAAATGTTGATCATAACACTAATAAATGTAAAATAAGTACAAAGGGAGTTTTTTTTATTTTTTCCCGCTCCTTATAGTCTCTTAATGAAGACATTTTAACAGAAATTTTTACACGAGAAATGTTTGTAAGTCAGCCGCTCAACCTTTCTTTTTCAAAGATAGTAGTAGACATAGAAGGATAAAGCTAGGACAGGACTTGTGATTAACTAATCGCTCTCGCTACTCCCAATTATTAAAGGATCGAAAGGGTGAGAGGGACTTTTTTGACATCACAAACACCCATGCTTTCGATATGCCATGCCATGTGTTCGTACTGGGACTCGAACCAGTGAAATCTAGGACGGAAGCCTACAACCCTAACCATTGCGCCATAGGACCCGACAATACTAGACATATCACTTTAAAACACCCAAATATCTGCCACATAGGATATTATCAGTATTTTCTCAATTTTAAAACTCTTTATTAATATTCGCAGGGGACTTACCTAAGACATCTAAAGAAATATGTGTTTTGTTTGAATTAGAAAGAGTCATTTTCTTTCAATAATGTTAATGCTATTGTTCGATGTATTTCTTACAGAGAAAAATATATTTCTATGTATTTAAGATAAACCTATTTAATACGTCTTATAATATAGCACAACATTGTACAGCATCTCAAAACAAGATTTTAAGATGTCCCAATATAGATATCGACTGTGGAAAGAAAAAGAACGTAACCCACACTTTTTTCAAAACAGTTTTTTTTTCGATAATCACAATATATACAACTTGATACACGATCTATCAAAAGGATGTTAGCTAAAAATGCCAAATAATTATCTTAATTTTGTTTTTAAGTTTGAAAAAATAAAGGCGTGCGAAAATTGCGATAATGAAAAATGATTTAAAAAAAGTTTTTTTTTTAAATATTGAAAACCAGTTTATCAGTCTCCGTGTACTTCAAGGATGTGTATATTTAATAATTTTCCTTTTGCCCAAAATCACCAAAAAACTTTCTTTGCGTCTCCTCTAAAATTTTATATGTGTGGGTGACGTCCTTTTTCTTTTCCACAGTCAATATGATTATGTTGAGACTTATTTATGTAATCGTAATTTGAATGTATTAAAAATATTATTCTGGTCATCGTTCACTCTGAGTAAATTAAGTTCATCTTGTCATGAACCTTCCAGGAGACACGAACATATCACACAGGTCACAATGCAAATTTTAATGGAAACGTTTAAGAGTTTCGCCCCTTCAAAGGCAGACAAGTACCACTGTGAAGTCCCAAAGAAACTGACTGTGAAACACAATGTGTGAAGTTGTTATGTCTCCACAAGACGAGAAGTGTTACGTTTTATGTAGGTAACAAAATCTCACTTGAATCATTATGATTCTACTAGATATATGCATGTTTCAAAGTGAGTTTTTGATGCACTGAATTCGAATTAATATTTAATTTGAATAGTTCAAATTAAATATTAATTCGAACGATTAATTAACGATCCGGCTTTCGCTTTTTGACATCTTCAGTCGTACAAGTACACGGATGAACTTGAACTGACGCATAGTAAATGAATGTTTTGAGTTTATATAAGAAATAAATGTATCATCGAGTTTAAAGCCATTGCTGGCGAAAAGGATTAGCCCATGGGAATGCCCACAGATTTTAATGGTGAGTAGTTTTAAGAATTACATTTCTTTTTGTTTGTCGGAAAAGGTTTTATGATTCTATTTATATAGGGTATAAAAGTGGAGAGCCCGGCATGTGTAACTGCTCATTTAAAATCGGACAGACAGTTCATTTGCGCTCTATTTATTTCTAAAATTTTCTGGAAAAAGAGTTTATGAGCGTCCGTATTTGGGTGCAACATTTGTATCCCTTGTTCCTGATTAAACACGTGTCTTTCTGAAATTAAGTGATTAGTCGGGTCGTTAGTGACAAAATTTGTGTGAATGGACATAATTTTAACGATTCAAATTTAATAATGAAATTCCACTAAGTACCTTCAGTCGAATTTAAAAAAAACACATAAAAAAGTTCAGTACATATCAATTTCTTCATATGACGCCGCAAATTGTAAGTAGTTTGCCTTTATTGTTACCAAGTGGGCATGACCTGTGGGTCCGATAGCTAGTCGGACCGACTTGAATAATTGCTCCCGTGCATTATTCATGAGATGACAATCACAGAGGATGTGATCAGCATCCTGCATCACGCTACATGTGCATGCCTCTGTGTCGAAATACTATAAAACATAATATTTGTAGAACTAAAATACCTTGTTATTTTTCACCTTATAACAATTGAGTTCTACCAAGTGATTGCAACTCAATCAATAAATTTAAAGAAGCCTATATAGCTACTCGAGCAATTCTATTCATATAGTTCTGATGAAGGCATACGTCAAAATAGCTATCAACTGTGTATAAAATAATATTTTTTAGTACTTTCGATGGTTTCGGCGGTAACTTTGTGGAAGTTCATTTTAATATAAAATTAAAAATAACTTTGATTATTCCAATTAACAATTTTTCTGAGTTTGCCAATCATTTAATAGAATATAATCATATTTTTTATCAGATTAGTAATTTAGAAATACTCCACCGAATAAATAAAAAGAGTATAAAGATGAATAGCTTAGAATTTTTTGAAATAAATAAAACGCTTCACAAAAAAGAAATATTATTAAATAATATTCTTAATAAGACGGGTTCCTCGCCATTACTTACATTGTTTCCAATTAATAGAGTAATCACCAACCTATCTGATTGATTGCAGCTCATTAGTTTATTAGTTTGTAATGTTTAACGTCATTACTAGTATGATTATATTTGTTTGCTTTGTTTCGATTCTATAATCCTCTCCTTGCTTCCCTTAAAACGGAAAAATCCCAATCTGATTGATTGCAGCTCGTTAGTATCATTATTTGTGTGCTTTATTTCGATTCAATCACCCCCCTCTTTGCTTACCTTAAAAGGGAATAAACTCAAACTCTATTTTGTAATTTCATAATTAAAATTTTAGAATCAATCTTGCTTCATTAGTTAAGCAAATTTTGCGATAGTAAGTCTTAAGATGCCTCTGAAAGGCGAAACACGTGTCACAGTTAGTTTCAAATTACGTGGAATAATCAAAGTTATTTTATATTAATATTTTTTAGAACTAAATACTTAAAATACTTTTATTTATTATTTTAATAAACCTTAAGTTTAAAATTATAATTCTCTTTACTAATGATAAATAACTTAAATGTTTGTTTACAAAATACAAATGAAAATTATTTCCTTTGTTACTTAAACTGTTTACCTCGTTCGGATTATATGAAAATTAATTTATTATGTTGTAATCAGAGCATCGTACACGTAAAATAACGACGCATCCTTGCAAAAATCCAAACAACCCTCGGCCAGGATTATAACGGCGGGAATTTCGTTTAGTGGCGCCGCCGTAACGCAGAAATCATGGCTAATATAACGGAACGATGCTAAGGGTAGTTTTGCTTCATCCCCGTGGCTTTGTTTCCCGCCCCGGAAAAGCCATTTTCCGTTTCGAGTGCAAAATAAAGCGTGAAATGCGACATGTCCCGTTCTGAAATAAAGTGTATCGTATGACGTGATTGTATCCACGCTGAAGATTGCTTTGCAAAAACGCGGATTTAGCGCGGATCCCCTCGGGATTGTCGACGCAAATTTTACTCATACGGGAATATATCTATTCATAAAATTTCATGATAATATTTTTGGAAAATATACAATTTCAACGTATCATTTTATATCACGCTTCGTTCACCTTTCCTATTTCTGTGTATTCCATGTACCCGTTGACTAGTTGACGTGTAACTCTAGTGTAACTGGTTATAATTTGGAGTCCATATGAAAGTTCATACAAGCTGCAATTGGAGTCCATAAGAAATTTCTAAGATATTATTATTTCAAAAAAATTAAATTCTTTCCTTTTGATAATTCTTTTAAGGAATACTACCCCACCAAATTTATTTTAGGAATGTTATCATTTCACTCTCTTGAAGCTCAAAGATCGTTTTCAAGCTTAAAGCATTTTTCTCTTCTCCTTCGGGGCCGAGTTAATAATCCTGAAATTATCATGACTATTAATTTACATGCTCCCAATCTATTTTTACGTGAGCGAAACTATGAGCAAAACCTTTTATTTCTAAATACTTATACCTCGCTTAGGAGGTATGAGTCACCAGTTCCTAGGGCCGTTCGATTGATCAACTCATTGCCTAGTGAAGTGGGCATTTTTAGTAATAGTATTTGTGAACTTTTTTATTTCTTCATTTTTTGTGTTGATTTTTTTTTATGTAATATGTAGTTTTATTTAAAATTTTGTGTCTTTATATTTGTCAAGTACATGACGATTTGGCGTAAGCTGTTATGTCATGTACTATAATTTTAATTTTAAACAATAAATAAATAAATAATTAATATACACCATATACATTGATTAAGTGTTTACCATTTTAACCCTCAAATGCATGATTTTCTACATTAAAACAAAACAGATATTTTCATATATCAGGTTGTTAGGAAATATTTTTTTTTATGGAAATGAAAGACGACTTTCTTATTGTGAATAAATATTTTAATGAATTATGTATACTGCCCATTCTGGTCCAATACATGTTGCCATCTTTCTGGCAGTAGCATGATTCCACGCTCATAAGATTATTGTTCTTTGCTGGCAAAAACTGATCCAGATGATTTTTTACCTCCTTATTTGAAAGAAAGGTTTTACCGATATTGATATAACAGCTGTCAAAATATATAATAATTATGCGGATTTAGTGTGAAGTTGGCTGTGAAAAAATACAATTAAGTCCTCTGTTGGGAAATAACGAAATTACTTTCCGGAAAACTCAATAATTGGGTGGGTGTAATTGCAGGAGAAATATATATTTTTTCGATAGTTTTTTATATGTTTTATCCAAAAACTCTTTGTTCTCTTGAAAAGCAAATAGGCATTAAAGGCATAAAACATGTTTTTCATTCAGCAACAATTAGAATACACAATTAAGCTGCTGAATGATATTTTTTTTATTGTGAATATTGTGTTAAAAAACGATCGAAAATCAATGGCCGCCAAAACTACCAGCTTGCTATGTTTGAATGAAGATTATAATGATTTAGCACAGATAGTCAAGAAATCTATTGAAAGAATATGAAGGTGAAATATGTATTTTATCATTATGTATAAGAATAAAAATTAAAATTGATTCCTTTTTTTGCGAAAAAGCCAAAACGAAAGTTTTTACTTTTTGTAGCCATATATGCATTTAAGAGATTGTAAAATGTAAAAAATTATATACAATAATCACATTGTGTGACAGTAACACTTGTCATATATTATTGTCTGGTTTGGTCTCGATTTTTCAAATCTCGTTGACAAGCATTTCCCACAATATTCGAACTACACTTCAAATTAAGTAATACATTTTTTTTTCTTTCAATTAGTTAGTAAATTGTTAGAATATTAAGAAAAACCCCCATTTTAAATACACACTTTCAAAACTTACTCTGCAATAATGTTGTACGCGTACATTCCGGTAAAATTCCCTTGCATGCCATCTACATTAAATAATGTGTCCATTCTTAGACTCTAGGGTGGGATATAGCTTTTATCGAAATGGGCTATATTTACATATTATTTTTTTTATTCCATATCCGCTCCCTATGCGGAGCATATGGTCACCACGAAGTTTTGACCGGCGCTCGTCAAAGGGTAGTGTGGGTCCGGACAGGCACTGTTGCAGAGTACATTGGTTTTACTCGCATTGATTTTAAGACCGATGCGATACGAGTTGCTCTGCAGTTTATCCATTGTATCTTGAATACCCTCGACAGATTTGTCAAATATAACAGCGTCGTCTGCATACTCGAGGTCGCATAGCTTTAGATTGGGGGCAACGGTCACACCTCGGTCAGGTGGAATTGACTTCCTCAGAATGAAGTCGAAGATTATAATGAACAGGAACGGAGCTAAGACGCAGCCCTGTCTGACCCCGGTTGAGACCCCAAACCATTCAGTGGTTATATCACCGATTCTTATGCAGCATTCGCTCCCCTCGTGCAAGCATTTGATGATGGCAACAATCTTGGTTAAACATATTAAAATTGTACGGAATCCCAACCAAGATTGTTGCCATCATTACATATTATACGAATAGTAAATGTTAACGACGAATAGTGTTTGTGTGGAATAACAAAAATATCGCCATCATCAGAGAATAGTTTGTTACTAAAAATAAGTTTGAGTGCTGCAAAATTAATCGGTTTTATCTACCGAATAAATATGTAAAAAAATCAGGTTTATTTTTCATTTATAAGAGCATATTTAATTATTGTGATTGTAACATCTGGTAAACTGGTAATGAGAGAATTTCGAGCATATGGCCTTTTAATGGAGGTGTCTCAACAGAAGTTCTTTCGTCCAGAACTGTTTGTTACTTAGTCGCTCACTTTCACTTTTTTTGTCTTCAACGTGAGTAGTAGGGAAAGAAGGATAAGGCTACAACAGGACTAGTGGATGACTAATCGCTATTGCTATACCCAGTTAATAAGGGGTCAGAAGGATGAGAGGAGAGGAAATGATATGAATTCACATCACAAACATTCAGTCTTCAATCACAATTTTGAATTGAATAGTTCTCAAATTCACTGTGATCCTACCACGAATCGAACCCAGACCTGCGTGATCGGTAGAGCAAGCTCTAACCAACTGTGCCACAGCAAGCGACAGAGAAACTATTTACCGTTTACTGGTTGTTGAAGTTTGACGGTAAATTGCAAGCCCTACTTTTTATCAAGTATAGACAGTTAGAACTTGATTTATTACACTCTCTTTGCTTTGTTTTTGGAACAAAACAAAGTGTAAAAATATCAAAGAACTCAGCTCTGTAAGACTCCGGATTCTTGTCTTATTAAACACTTCAATGTTTTTTACATTATGATATAAGAGCACTTCTGAATCGGACCCTAAGTTTAATATACGACATGTAAAAAATGTCACTGATAATTAAATTTAAAGATTCAAACTTTCTCAAGAAAATCTTTTATCTATCACTTATTGCTTCTTATGTTACCTTAGTATTTTTTATTTAACTAAATCTTTATTTAAGATTTCGACTGAAGGTGCTTGGTGGAATTTCAATATTAAATTTGAATCGTTCAAATTATGTACACTCCCACAGATTTTGTCACTAACGACCCGGGTTTCGCCTTTCGGCATCTTCAGGCGTTCAAGCGCACGGATGAACTTGAACTGACGCTTAGTAAATGGATGTTTCGTGTTTATATATTAAATAAATGTATCACTGAGTCCAAATACGGACAGTTATAAGCTCTTTTTCCAGGAAATTTTAGAAATTAATATAAATTAATATAAATTTTAAATTAATATAAATTTTAGAAATTAATATATAAATTAGATTCAAATTTAAATCTTTATTATTATTTGCCTATCACTTTGTTATTTGATTATTTGTTATGTTATCAAGAATCCAGCTTTTTATTAAGACATCATTTACAAGTAATGGTATACTACCAACAACCTACGAACCTCTCTTAGCAGTCACGTACTCATTTAGACTCGGTAAAAAATGATAACTTTTCTGAATTATCAAATCAAAATTTTAATTTGTAAAAAACAGGAGGTGCGATATGTTGATTTAAAAATAAGGAGCCATTTTAAAATCTTTTTTTATCTATTTGTATGTCAAATTATGAGCACAATTAAATTACATTTTTTAAGTTTTCGACGTACATTCGTTAATACATAAGTCTATTGTAAATATATGATGTATTGCATTCAGGGCTTAAACCTTTGTCTTCAAAACTAAATCAAACAAGTGCTTGTCACTTAAGTACGTGACTGGCCATTAATTAACATTTGATAATAATATATTAATTTCGAATAAGTATTATTATATTGATATATTTTAGAAATTGAAAGAATGTCTCAATAAAGACTGTAATGTCAGTATTTAATAGACACTTGCAAAGAGTTTCAAGGAATAGAAACTTGCATTCTTGCAGGTAAGACCGTTATACAAAGTAAGAAACCTTAGTTTTAAATGCATGTTTGATGCACTAAAAGACTTTGGACACATTCCAAATTAAAAGTAAATGTCTCTTTGTGACTAAGCGAGTTTCATGTAGAAGGAAAATTAAATTTTACTGCAGTTTTTATTGATACTTAAAACTTAATCACTGAATCATTATGGGAATGATAAAAAAGGTTAAAGTATATCACAACACGATTCAATATCATTTATTTTAATTACAAACGGTAAACAACGAACAACGAACAACGTTTGTTTTTATTAAAATAAGTGTTTAAGCTTAATTCAATATGAAACTATTATTTGTAATGGATATTTACCAATCTCAAACAGCTAATTTTGTTGTAAGAATGATTTATTGTATGAAAGTTTGTTATACAATGAGTAATGGCAGATATTTTACTTGTTTGGGAAGTAACTTCAGAATACATGAATCACAAAAATCTTTTCAGGAAGTCATGCAGTTTTCTTCTTTGATAATATTCGATCCCTAAATGGTGAATATGGCCACCACGTGACCCTTCCATGTTTTCTTATCTACCACCAATAGCTTTGCTTACTCCCATGGCATGCCAGCATCCCTTTGTTCATCCAATTACACCCTATGGATAGTACCCGACGGTTGTCCAAGACGCCCGATCTCATCGGTCAGAAGAAGAGGCAAGTAGGATAAAGGTTTTCCGGTGGCATCAAAAGCTTGTGATGCAGCCAGTTCTTACGTCTTTCCATAACCACTGTCTTGTACATCCTCTAATCTTCGACGATCTCACAAAATCAAACCACTTTACCTCAATTATCCGACGAAAACATATATTTATTATTGAAGCTGTGTATTCGATTATCAGAGTCTTCAGATGTGACAAGGTGCCAAAAGGCTATATCCGCTCACTATTTTAATTATATGGCCAACGCACAGTTCTTCTAAGATTCTCCATCTCCCTCCAGTCTATTCGGATTTTCTCAGATCATCAAGAGTCTCGTAATTCACCACATCATATGGATAATAAATAGTGGTAGAAGAAACAGGCAGGTCTTAGATAATTACATATGTGTCAGAAAATGTATCTGTATTTTTATGGAATAAAGTAAAATATATTTTTTTTTACCATGTCCGCTCCCAATGTGGAGCATATGGACTCCCAATGAAGTTTATCTCAACAGAAGTGTTTCTACAAGAACTGCTTGTTACTCAGTTTCTCATGCTCTCTTTTTCCAAAGAGAGTAGGAATAGAAAAAAAGGGCTAAGGCAGGAATAGTGGTTAGCTAATCGCTTTTGATACTCGAGAATTCAAGACTGTTCAAAGGTATGGATGTATGTGATGTCTTGAAGTAAAATAATGCTACAAGAAAATCTGGAATTTTATACAATTAGAAAATTTCTTTCAAGTCTCATGATGGTCTATTTTCATGAATGGATCCTTTTTTTTAAAAAAGTACGAATGTTTCATACAGTACACTTTTATATCAAACTCAGTAAATTTCTACGAATAAAATTATTTTTCGAAATGCCCTCCTGTTGGGCAACTTGTGAACTAATTAACATGAAAACATCTTATAAGAGTACTGCCACTTGAATAAAAAGCTGTCTAGCATCTACGAGAAGCAATTCGAGCTTTTTATATGCAAAAAGCTTCCGCATCTTCTTCGTAGAGAAAATTCCGACTTGCTCTTAATTTCCACAATATATGCCCAACTGAAGTATGAGAAGCTTTCTTATACATACGCACACCAGCAGAGTAGAACCAACATACAATTATTTGAGGTGGATGCAGAAAGGATATTCCAAGAGTTTTTTTATTATTATTCATGACATATACATCAAAAATCAGTAACTCACTTCTAGTGTCAAACTTCTTTTTAGTTTTTTTTTATTTTACATACTGATTTCCAGTTATCTCTCGAGGCTCGGAGACTAGAAAAATACTTCTGCCGATGGGGGTCGTTTAGGGACCCCAATGGTTTCCTCATTATTGGCCTTATTCTTATGAATTTCAAAAAAAAAATAGTCTAAGGGCTTTAAAATATCTCTCTGCATCATTCCTCATACATTTTTTATAAAAATCCGTGTTTTTTTTAAAAAATAATCATATTTTAAGTTGCGCTCAAAAAAGACGTCATTTCAGTGCAAATATGTATTTGCAACTGATGCGTTCACGCGTAGTTATCTTACGAACGATCGCTGATAAGCTAGCGCTTATCTCGTTATTTATCGCATCGCGTTATCGTGTATTTATATAAACTACAAAAGGTCCAAAATGATATCAGAAAACCTTAATTATAAACATTGTATCACCCATATTAAAATAGATATTTAAGAAAATGTGGGACGCATTTCTTGAGCTTAGAACCGGAAAAGTTATGTTATAAATGTTTACTTTTTTTAGATGTTTATTATTCGAACTAATCAATTTTCCTACTTCATATAACTATTTTAATAGCCAATAAAGAGCCTTACGAATTTCAACTATGATTTAAATAACTTTTGAAGACAATGTTTGCATTTATTTTTAAAGTTACAGTTATTGTATTTGAAATAACTATTTTTTCGTTCATACAAGCTAACTTTTAGCAAATGTTGTAATATTTTTCTATTGTCAACTTTTAAGCAATCAACAAGATCATCCGGTGGTTAAACCCTTTCCTAATTGATGCAAGTTATTAGTTAATCATTTCTTAACGTAAATGTCATTTGTATTACCATTATTGTTTGTTGATTTTTTTTATCATCCCCTCCTTGCCTCCCGTTTTATTTTATTTTTATTTTTATAAACATATCAGAATATTAAAATTTAAATCATTTGTACTTTAACAAGTATTTGTGAAAGCAAGATTGTCTGAGGATGCCTAAAACAAAATAACTTAGATTATTCCACGTATTGTGCTACTCACTGTGACACGTGTTTCGCCTATTTCAGAGGCATTCTCAGACAGACTTACTTTCAGTAAGTAAAAGTAAGTCTGTCTGAGGATGCCTCTGAAAGAGGCAAAAAACGTGTCACAGTTTGTGGCACAATACGTGGAATAATCTAAGCTATTTTATATTTTATTTTAATACATGTGTTAGTTGACTACAAATCATCAATCAACAGATTGTAATGCAATGATGGTTATTTTTTAACAAAATTTCTTTTTTTATGAAATATATGTTCCCTTTCCAAAAAAAACTTAAAATAGTTTCGTATTGGATATTTTAAATGTGAATTTGTATATAGGTTTAGTTTAATATATATAATTAAATTACTTTGTCTTGTTTAATTGTTATATAAAAAAGAAAAAGTGTGACTTTAAGTAATTACATGAAAAACATAATAATAGTAATAATTTGAAAAGGCCCGGTGGCGTCAAATCACAAAAGCTCAATTTTTTGAATAATAAAATTTATATATATAATGAGCATTATTAACTAAAACTACAATTTTACAGTGTTATCCATAATTTAAGATTTCGACTAAAGGTGCTTGGTGGAATTTCAATATTAAATTTGAATCGCTCAAATTATGTACACCTATATAAATATAATCATAAAACCTTTTCCGACAAACAAATAAATATAATTCTTAAAACCACTCACTACTCAAATCTTTGGGCATTCCCATGAGCTTATCCTTTTTGCCAGCAATGGCTTTAGACTCAGTGATACATTTATTTATTATATAAACACGAAACATTCATTTACTAAGCGTCAGTTCAAGTTCATCAGTGCACTTGAACGCCTGAAGATGCCGAAAGGTGAAACCCGGGTCGTTAGTGACAAGATCTGTGTGAATGTTCATAATTTGAACGATTCAAATTTAGTGTTATTTATACAAAAAAAAAATGAATTAAAAAAGGTGTAATATACAATTGGTATTGAAAATAATTTACAAATTACATTACAAAATAAAGTTCGTAATGAGGACTGTTATCTGACAAAGCCATTACTAAAAGCAAGTTTTTAGATGATCACTTATGATAATCAATTAAAAACTATCAACTTATATTTACTTTAAATAATTGAATCATTTTTTCGTTAATTTAAACTGTTCGCTACGAGCAACAATGTAACGTTTAAAATATATATTTTTTTGAGAAACTTTAAGTTCAATTAAAATGTTACGCATTTCTGCAAGCGCTGACTTTACACAATCCTACCGTAGTGTTTGTAAAAGCTCAATGAGTGAAGAGTGCAACCTGAGACTGCAAGTGCATAGCCGTCCCACTCGCGCATAGTGCATTTTTATTCCGGAAAACTCTCCCTCGTTTCTGAGCGTAATGAAAAGGCAGAAGAAAACCTGAATAAAAGACTAAAGAAAATGACATCCTTCTACGGAAATAACTGCGCAGCCTGGCGGCCAGGACATAAAACATGCATGCTTTGTGTATTCACTTTTTTACTTGCCTTGGAAGGCATGATTGTTTATGAATATTGCATCGTCTCAAACAGCAGTATTCTTAAATGTTTTCAATGGATATTTCGTGTTATTTCAAATAAAATAAAAATTCTCGTTTGAAAGCACACTTTTATCGTTCAACAGATACTTTCTCTTTTGAATAACAATTTTTTAACAAAAAACTGTTTTTATATTAAAAAAATATCTCTTGAGTATATTATATATGTAAGCTTCAATATTTACGATTCAATGTTTGATAACTTATTTCGACGATGTTATGCATAAAAAAACAAGTATTGAAACCGAATTGTCAAAAAACCGTTTGTTTTATTTGACCACGAATTTTAATCTCGAAAAATACGCTTTCGTATGCAAAGGAGCGATTTTTTTAAGGCTTGTACTTTTTTGGTCTAAATTTTAATACAGTTTCAGTCAAAACTTTTATTACATTTGTCTGAATTTATACCAAATAGTCGTTATGTATCGGTCAGTATACAGAGGATAGAATAAATAATTTATGGTCACAATTTAAATAAAATGGTGATAATTTGGTCATATTTTACATAATTATTTTTTTATCCATGTCCGCTCACAATGTGAACCATATGGGCTCGTAATGGAGGTATCTCAAAAGAAGTTTTTCTACTGGAACTGTTTGTTACTCAGTCGCTCAACATCACTTTTTTTTCAAAGTGATCGGTAGGGAAAGAAGGATAAGGCTAGAACAGGACTGGGGGTTGACTAATCGCTATTGCTACAACCAGTTATTAAAGATTAAGTAGGTAAGGAGGAGAGTAAATAATGTGAATTGACATCACAAACACCCAGTTTCCGATCATTACGTTGAATTGAATAATTCTCTAATTCATGGTGATCTTGCCGGGAATCGAACCCAGACCTGCGTGATTGGTAAAGCAAGCTCTAACCAACTGAACGACAGCAGGCGGAAATTATATCATTTACCTAACCAAATCAAAATGGTATAAAAATTTGACCGTTCTTATTATCATTCCGAGCGTTTTTTACCAAAGATGATTTATGTCTCTTTGGTCTTAAGTAAGCTTGAATATGGATCCATCATTTGGAATCCATATGAAAGTTCATACAAGCTGCAATTGGAGAGAGTCCATAAGAAATTTCTTAGATATTATTATTTCAAAAAATTTAAATTCTTTCCCTTTGATAATTCCTTAAAGGAATACTACCCCACCAAATTTCTTTTAGGAATGTTATCATTTCACTCTCTTGAAGCTCGAAGATCGTTTTCAAGCTTAAAGCATTTTTCTCTTCTCCTTCGGGGCCGAGTTAATAATCCTGAAATTCTCATGACTATTAATTTACATGCTCCCAATTTGTTTTCACGTAGGCGAAACTATTAGCGAAAACTTTTATTTCTAAAAACTTATACCTCGCTTAGGAGGTATGAGTCACCAGTTCCTAAGACCGTTCGATTGATCAACTCATTGCCTAGTGAAGTGGACATTTTTAGTAATAGTATTTGTGAACTGTTTGTGAAATTTTACTATTTTATTTCTTGATTTTTTGTGTTGATTTTTATGTATTATGTAGTTTTATTTTATATTTTGTGTCTTTATATTTGTCAAGTACATGGCAAATTTGCGTAAGCTGTTATGTCATGTACCATAATTTTAATTTTAAACAATAAATAAATAAATAAACGATTTACATTCTGACTAAAAATTTATTTAAAGTCAGACCATTTAATTTGTTCCTTTTTTGTAATGTCTTGTTTTTACTTAGTCCCATCTTTTTATCTGTTACCACTTCTTGTAGAAAGAGGTTAACAAGTGAGATTAAAAAATAGTTTATAAAAATAAAATATTTGAAAAGATCAAGTAAGTGAATCGTAAATTTTCACTTTTTTGCTAAAGTAAACTTCGTAAAACTAACTGAATTGCCATTTGAAATGGTTGTTCATACCAATGTGGCATCGTCTCTTAATAGATTTCACAATCAATTTCTTCCGTGAGCTTTTTTCACCTTTTCAACGAAGCCGGACTGTAAAATTCAAAGCATCTGCAAATAATTCAACTCAAAGCTTTTAATAAAACGTGAAAGAGACATAAAAAAAACAATGCACACTTATTTCTTTCGACTTTTATATTTTGAAGTCTTTGACTGTAAACATCAAACTGTGTAAATAATTGTTTTTATTGAAATATTACACTGTATTTATTTATATTCCTTAAGTTTTAGTTTAAAGCAGGAAATTCGTATGCGTAATATACAATTTTCAAATTCGAATCGTTCAAATTATAAACATTCACACAAGTTTTGTCACTAACGAACATTGCCTTTCGGCATTTTCAGGCGTTCGAGTGCACGAATGAACTTGAACTGACGCGTAGTAAATGAGTGTATCGTGTTTAAATAAGAAATAATTGTTTCACTAGGCTTAAAGCCATTGCTGGCGAAAAGGATTAACCTATGGGAATGCCTATATATTTTAATGGTGGATAATTTTAAGAATTATATTAATTTTTGTTTGTCGGAGAAATTTTTATGATTCTATTTACTCAAATATAGGGTATAAGAGTGGAGAATTCGGCAAATATACCTGTTCATTCAAAATCGGTGCGCTTTTCAGCTGTGTTCTGTTTATCTCAAAAATTTCTTGGAAAAATAGTTTTTGCGTGTCCGTATCTGGGTGTAACATCTTAATCCTCTGTTCGTCATTGAACACGTGGCTTTCTGAAATTAAGTGCTTGGCAAAGGTGGACGGCTAAAAGATAGTAACAATTTGCAAACAAAATTATGATTTTAGTGCGTAATAAATCGATATATAAATATATTTTTAAGACACTTCAATACAACAGTAAATAAGTAAATTTTCACTGAAGATGATTTCGAATAGTATATATTATATAAATAAAACGTTTTTTTCACAACTTTAAATGAATTATTGAACAATATTGGAGGAACCAGGTTTTTGCCTTTCTACTGGCTATTTTTTGAAGATAATACTTACACAAAATTTTGTGGATAAAGTTTTTAATAGTTATTTTTATATGATAACATCATTTATTCACTGCTATGCAAATATCATACTTTACTTGAATAGTTTGTCAAGCTTTGTTTCTTTTCATAAAATAGTGACCAAATTGATATTTCATCAGGTAATGCTGTATTTGATCGATGACGCTAATTGTATACTGAGCCTTTTACATATTTTAAACATAAAAACACTTGGTTAATTTAAATGATAAATGAAGGAATGTTAAAATTTTAACAATAAACTATGTTTGTATATTACACCATTCTTGATTTAATTTACTGCCTATCGATTAAATTATTAAATTAGAAATAAATACTTCAGGTGACGTTATCATAAAGCTTAAAAAGCTCTGCTCTTTGCCAAATGCTTTACGAGCAAATGGCTCAATAACTGTAGAGCTTTTGCACTGGTAAGTACAATCTTCGCCGACCGACAAGTGCAAGGACTTGTCGACTACGAAAGCTTCCTGACGAACGAAAATATTTACGACTTGGAGCTTTACATAGCCAGCATCTCGGAGCTTTTTTGTGTCGAGTAGCCATAAACCTTAGTAGAATACACTTGAGTCATCTGTAAGGGTCAGATTAATACAAATTTAAGCGAAAGAAAATATTTAAAACGTTGTGGATTATTCATGGCATCTCAGTTTCACTGTTTATTTAAACCTAAGTTAGAAGCTAAAAAATATTTTTTTAAATGTATTTATGCTAGAATACCTTAAATGATAAATACTTGTTGACAATATTAAGAGAAATATTGAATGATTTAATGGCTCAACTATTTACGATTGCATCATGGGCATGGACATAGCAAGTAGTTAAAAAAATGTTTTGTTAAATACTTATACATATTTCAACTATTTTTAAATGGTGCATTTACACGCGGTTATTAAAAACGTGAGTTTTTATAAATAAAATTAAAACAATATTGTGTAAAAAGAAAAACACACATTTATTACCACAGCTAATTAAAAAACTGAAATGAAAATTTTTGACACGTCATGTCAAAGCGGATTTCAAATAAAGATACTAGAATTTTAAAAAAATTGCATTTAAATACTATTTTTAAAATAGTCAGTTTAACTTGTGTATTTATTGAGACCGTTTACGTAAATGCTAAATTCTTCTGGAAATGTGTTTTTTTTTTCATATAACACTTCTCCATTCCAGTCAGTATGTTTCTTTTCAAACGGTCTCTCAATTTAGATAATATATTGAAGTTTTATGTTTTTCTATTTGCAGGGACGAGACACTAGAAGCCCTAAGTGATGCCCAGGTTGTGGCTCCAGTTGTCCACACAGCCGATCTGCATTCTGCTCTAAGAAGGAACTCCTACCTATATGTCTTCGACTATCAGACTAAATTCGGTGACTATCCTCAGGTAAGATAAATCACTTATATATATTAAAATGTCAATCTTATAACAAAATGTATTTAATAAGTGGTCAATAAATATTTTTACACATTGATTTAAGATTCCTTAACGGTTTAATGTGTTTGAACTACCCAGATAAATGTTAATTCACTTTCTCATTGCGTCAATAACTTCTCGTGCCATGTATGGCATTTAAGTTAAAATAAGAATCTTTATTCTAGTTGAGTATTTTTTTGTAATTCGAGATCAACTCAGCGAGAAAAGACATGACAGATATATACGTCTAAGATGTTAAATAACATAATGAAAACACATTATTTACAAAATGTCTGATCGCCAACGTTATAGATCTTACCAGTGAAGCCACTTAAAAAATATTTATGAATTATCATTATAGACAAAATAATTAAACAAGCTGTAAGCCCGTTGCACCCAACGGGAGAATTTTTTCACATTATAAAAAAATCAGAAATTTACTGACATGAATAATCAAATGCATACTTACTTGTCAAATAAATCAGAATGAATAAACTTGACTAATCCTCCAAACTTAACTTGTTTTTAGAAATATAAATGATTATTTTTAAATTGATTACACAAACATAACGTTATTTTATTAAACATAATGAAACTTTGCTTTCGCCAACAACTATACCAAGTTGAAAACACCGATTCTCGTTCGATCACCAAAAATCAAGAGTTAATGCCAAATTCTTTTTTTGACGTTTTATTTCAGTCTTAATGTTAATAATTATGACTATTAACTAAAGCTTGTATTTGTATGCACTTTTTTAAGATTATAAACACTTTTAAAAAATTCTTTCTACTGCAAAAAATACTCATAATAAAACAAATATATTGAACCGAAAACAAATTATGTCTTTTTTAATAAATAGTCTTTAATACTTCGCATCTTGACATAATATCTACATGTTAAGCTGTCATAAAATTCTTAATGAAAAAATGAAAATAAAATCGGACTATCGAGCATTTAGTTTTCAGCGGAACTCGTTGCCACTTACGTATTTTTATTTTTTCAAATAGTTATGGAATCTACCATTGTTACATTTTACGAAGCTACAAACATTATCCGTTATTAATATACAGATATTCTATACGGTTGGTTTAACCCATACTATGGTGTCAAAAACAATCGTGTAAGTAGCCACGATGTAAAGTAAGATTACTTTCAAGGTTAAATTGTACTATACAGCAAGATGCTGTGAAAATAGCTTGCTTTAACAAATGAAACTTTATCCTTTTTAAAATTTTCTACAATTTACTGCTGAGTTCTGCAATTCACTTTTTGACTAGATAGTGTTCTATCATCATAAACCTAATACTTTTCTATTAATTATAATTTTACATTTCCAAATAATGTTGACGCTTAAAATAATTGAAATTCTCTTGTACTTGTATATTGATTGCGTTAAAGTACGCAAGGCACAAAATTTTCTTCAGAGTTAGCATTTTTTGAACTTAAGAAACGTCTTCATTTGGTTTATTTAAATATTTATGTTTCTGAAAGGTTTAATGGTAATTCTAAATTACGTTTGAATTTCTCTTATATTTATAAGTATACTTTGAAAATTCGTCTAGACCATAAATAAGATCAAAAATTTTCTGCTACTTTTGAATTTATTTAGAAAGTATTGCGTCGTTTTTGCTCTGAGCTATATCTTTGATCAATTTAATTCAGATATTGAAATGAATAAATTATTCTACTTACACTGTGAAAAATAGCCACGAATTATATTTAATATTTCTCTTCGGTTTGGAAGCTTGTTTTATGAAAACATATATTTGTTTATTCAATTTATGATATAAACTGAGGACGTTTGATGGAATTCCAATATCAAAATTGAATTGTTCAAACTCTCTCGTTTGAAATGAACTCTTACTGCCGTCACATCGTCTGATCGAATTGACTGACGTCCGACTGGCTTGAAAGTGTTCAAAACTTAGACGATAACAATTTCAAACGTTGACTTATTTTATTATATGATAATTTTATGACGTTTCCATAAACTTAAACGAATTACTTTTAATAAAGTGTTACAGTACCTACGTAATTTTTTAAAGTTTTATGTGTGAGATATCAACTTAAAGTCTGTAATCTAGAAGAAGATAAAAAATATTAAATTAATAAAACCTTGCTGCCTGTTTTGGTTTTGTATTGTAGCAGATATAATATAAAATGAGACACTATTTGGTAAAACAAAATTAAATATTACTTATACGTTATACATCAAACCTTACCTATTTTTTTGTCTCAGTTTATTGTTTTATTTTTTCAATCAATAATTAATAAAAGTACACATACACGTAACAACAGCACTGGCAGAATTAACGGAACTAAGGTGTTTACGGAACTGTCAAAATAAAATAGAAATTAACTTTTGTTTTTAGCCCTTACGCCACTTTCTCATTTTTTTTTCAATCCCGAAATCCCAGGATTGGAGACTTTAGTACAAAGTTATAGTACTGTATTTATTTAAATTTGCTTCTGTTGACAAGAAAAACCTGATTTTATCTTATTTTGTTTTAAATATTTAAAAAAAAATGCTTTATTATTTTAACCAAACACAAAAACATTGGCAAAATGTAATTTCGCTAATAATATGGTCAAGTGCAATCTTTAGCTTGAAGGAGTTCGTGTCATGGATGGAACCGCCTTTGTTTCTCTTATTAACTTCCTTACAGATATTGAGAAAAAAACCATTCCAGTGGTGTCTTACAGCGATAAATACCTTCAACAGTAAAATAAAGTACATTTATGTGTCTATTAAAACCTTGTACTTTTTGAGATAAGAAGTTGTTAACTACCGACGATATAAAATTTGAATCGTTCAAACTATGTACATTCACACAGATTTTGTCACTAACGATCTTTCTAACGAATCTTCAGGAGTTCAATTGCACGGATCAACTTGAAATGACACTTAGTAATTGAATGTTTCGTGTTTATATAAGAAGTAAATGTATCATTGAGCTTAAAACCATTGCTGGCAAAAAAGATTAGCCCATGGGAATGCCCACAGATTTTAATGGTGAGTAGTTTTAAGAATTATGTTTATTTTTGTTTGTTGGAAAAGATTTTATGATTATATTTATATAGGGTATAAAAACAGCAACCCAGGCATATGAAGCTGATCGTTTAAAATCGGAAGACTGTTCAATTGCGCTTTGTTTATTTCTAAAATTTCATGTAAAAAGAGCTTATGAGCGTCCGTATTATCCGAAAGGCGAAACCCGGGTCGTTAGTGACAAAATCTGTCTGAATGTATATAATTTGAACGATTCAAATTTAATATTGAAATTCCACCAAGCACCTTCAGTCGAAATCTTAAATTACCGACGATATATGGTGTGAAATGAATACAATAAGCATTTAAAAAAATGATTCTCCACCAATAATTGACAATGTACACATTAAAAGTAATATATGTATGTACCTTAATTTATACGGTTTTAAAAATCGTGATGTAGGAGACTATCTTCTAAACGAGTGTATTATTGTATGGCATAGCACAGGGATGGCAAACCTTTTTCGCAAGTGGGTCAAATTTCATTGAAAAAATAAAAAAAAATCATTTCGCGGGTCACATAGATTAAGTAATAAAAGCTTTAAATAAAAACAATCATTTATAAAAATTCAACTGGGTTAGATAATTTCTCACGAGGGACTGTGTGACCCGTGGGTCCTTTGTTCGCTATCCCTGGCATAGCATATACTGCACAAACAATAATTATTTAGTGTTATATCAAACCCGTATTCCAGAAAGGTGTATGTGTACGAGTTTTGAATTTTCATGTTTCTTTATATATGTATATAACCAGAATAAAAACTGAAGGTTAATTTATGTCGATGAAAAAAAAAATTGAAAGTTCGTTGCAGAGCTCGATCCTTGACCGCGCAAGAACTTCCCTAAACTTGTTATTTATAAAATCTTAATTGCCAATATTGAGTTAAGCGATTAACAAATTGTAACGTTCAAAGAGCTAAAGTGTTGTAAGCGTAATGAATCGAGCAAAAGCACTTTGGAAATTTCAATTTAAGCTTAATCAATTTCAAATTTGAATATGGCCACAGAGTGTTAATAATTAATTTAAGTTTTTCGCATTGTTTATATTGCTTAACATCTGGAGCAATTTCATCTCAAAAATAGTTTATATGGCATTTATATCGTCTTGTTCTTAAAAACAGCATTAAATCGAATATACGTGTTTTTAGTTTTTAGTTATTTACCAATTTTATTTTTTTTCTGTAAAAAATACAAACCCATTGAAATAAAAATTCTTATTCAAACGAAATATGTTTAAGAATTTTTTTCACGTAAGTCCATTTCGAAAGAGCTATTATTTTTACACAACCAAGTCATAAATTTTACAAATATAAATAATACATTTTGCTATTGATGAATTAATTTCACATAATTCATTTAAGATCCGAACCGATTTTGTTTACGATGAACATTTTTTTTGTTGTTGATATAATGCCATTCCACCAATAATTGAAAGTGAACACCACAAAAGTGATAGATTAGAACAGTCATACTATTAATTTTTTATTGGCCGGGGCTCATGCAGACTTTTGCTACGTTACGTTGGCCGCAACATATTTTTTTATATATATATTTAAAAATAAACAAAAATGTGCAATTTAACAGTTATAAACTAAAGCGCTGCACAGTGAAAATAAACAAACAAATACAAATCGACTGTGGAAAGGAAAAAAGACGTAACCCACACATAACAAATTTTACAGGAGACACAAAAAACGTTTTATGATGATTTTGGGCCAAAAGCAAATTATGAAATATACACAACCTTGAAGTCCACAGTGATTGATAAAGTGTTTTTTTATTGACTTAAATTAATATTAATTTCATGAATTTTCCAAGAAAAAATTTTCGCAGGCCTTTCTTTTTTCAACTTTAAATCTTAATTTAGATATTAATTCAGCATTTTAAGCCTGCATCCTTTTAATAGAACCTGTATCAATTTGTATTCATTGTGATTATCGAAAAAAGCTGTTTTGAAAAAACTTTGGGTCCACCACACCCACAAACCACAGTCGAAATGTATACAAAATATTTATTCGTTTATGTAAAATATTGGTTATGAATTTGATTATTCTGGGCCGCACACAAAATCAGGTTTGGCCGCATGTGATTCGTGGGCCGTAGGTTAAATACGGTTATATTAAATTTGACTATTTCAGGGGCGCAATTAATTTTTTTCAGCCACGTACACGCTAATCAAAACATCAATTATTGAAACTCACAACACTAGAATTCAAAAGAATGATAAAGAAGATGACAATGTTGATGATTTAGTTTCAGATGCAGAAACTATTAGTTATTTCCAATGGTTTCTTTTTAACAATTTTCAGATAAGTAAATTGCTGTCTCTTTATATAGATGACGCAATTTTGATTAGCACAAACTCCTACATCGTAAATCCTAACAGCGCAAAACGAAATTCGAGTCATCTTCTTTGATGATAATAAAATTTCCAAATGCAATTGCGAAAGTTTCTTCGAATGAAAGATGGCGGGATCTCGGCACGGGATCTTCCACTTCCAGTGGCGTATCGCATCTCCATCCGCGGCTGTAATAGGATGTTGGTTAACACTAATGACTAAAGTTTCGTGGCAAGAGTCTAGCAGACAAATTATTGGTTGTCAAATTATTCGTTCCTTGGGAATTCGTCGCCATGAAATAATATACTTTATTATTAATTTAAACTTCTTTACTGAGCATTGATATCGAATTATATTTTACAAAGCACTTAACAGTGTTGTTAAAAAAATATATAAAGATTTAACTTTTTAATAATTTCTTCCAAAGATATAATCTGAAAATGCTTGCTGTATGTATGTATATATAATAATACAGTATTGCTGTCACCAATCAAATATCTTATCACTTTTAAATATACGCGTGTATAAAAAAAATCACCCTAGCTCATAAGATGCTATAAACCTAATTTAGATAATGTAACAAGCTGACGTCAGTAAATAAATATTTTTAATTGTTTATTTTTTATAAGTTTTGTCACGTAGCATTATTCTTCTGGTGTCTGTTATGCATTATTATACAGTGGAACCCCCAATTACACTACCCCGAATTACGCGCTTGAAATATTCGCCGCAAATCCCCCAATTGCACTGTCGAATTATATTGTCGTTGCTACTAGACGATCGTCTGTGCGGCGCATACAGTCAAATTTTGGCTAGCATCTGTGTATTCAACACGTGCCAGGATATACACGTATAGTCGGACGACTGTCTATGTGCTTTGCATTTTATCACTTAGTAACTAAATATTTCGTCAATATTTCCTTTTTGCAAGACTAAGGGAAATCTTGGATCACTTGTAAGATCACTTGGCTCACTTCACTTCTTAACGGTTCGTATGAGTGTCTCAAAAGCCTAAATTTATGTCATTAATTTTTCTGTTGACTTTCATCTATAATATACTTTCCATGGTATATCTTACCACAAAATATTTCGTTGTCATATTTACCAACTAAAATTTAATTTGTTATATTAGTGCATGCGACGAATTGTTGCGATGTAAGTCGTATAAACGCCGACAAATTATTATGCCAGACGGTAGGAAGTGCTTGCGGAGTGATTGCCGTATCCACTGGACCGGGAATCAACGCGTTAACGGAGCCTGATAGATTTTTTTAATCAGGTTCTAAACATTCTGATAGAGTCATTAAAATCGACGGCTAATCAACTTTTGCGCTTGGGGCTAGTTACTTATTGAGGATTAAAAAAATCAGTTCACACTTAATTCACTTCACTTAACAAATACTAAACATTTTATTAGTGTGTTTGACATTTTCCTTTTTTTTATTAAGACTTATGATATCGCACTCAAAAATAACATTTGTACTATATTTCTACAGAATTAATATTGTTTTGATAGCTATTTAGACCTTACACCTCTTCAGAACTATTCATACACTTAAATTATTTTATTTATATAATATGACTTAGTAGAGATTAGGGATTCTTTGTCGAGACGTCCCGGGACTTGTCGGGTTTTTTGCTGTCGTAAGTCCCGGGACTTTTTTTGGAAAATGTCCCGGGAATTGTGACTGTGGTTTATAATGTGCTAATGACATGTACATTTTAATTTTGAAAAAAACAATTCTTGTGGTTAAGAAACCCTCAAAAAGACTGATGTGTATTGAATGAAAGCAGGTATAAGAAGGTAGCCCCAATAAAAATGGACACGACATGGTCATAAAGTGACACTTATCTGGGGTTTTAACAAAATTAAGTATGCATATATAAAAGGGATCTGATAGAAAAACAGATGTTTGGGATTTATAATTTTGTAGAAGTTTCAAATACTATGTGTTTATGTATTGTAATATAACTGCAGCAAAAGCAAATTACAAAATATTAAAATTAAATGTTCATACCTAATGTTGTTTTATGGACAAATATTTTTTCACTATATCACAGAGATACTTATGTCTCAATAGGACAAAAAGTCTAAAAGCTGTATTGTGAAGTTACAGTCATAAATTTACTCCTGACGGTGGAATTATTAAACGTTGTATTAAAAAAAACGCGATTTTTACTAGATAGTGCATACTTTCAAAATACGCTGAGTGTATGTAATACATAAATACATACATACATACAAACGTGCAAATATTTAATTTGAATAAAATTATAATTTTATTGAAAGGGGAAGTAAAAATCTCGAGTCCCGGGATTTCCCGGAACTTTGATTTTATCACGCCTCGTCAGAGACTTCAGAATCTTTACTAGAGATACACGAAACGTCTTTTTATCTATTCTAACATATATTTTTTTAAATGCAGCTTTAATGCTATAAATTAAAATTGTTTTTTTCTAGGAAACAGTTGTGTATATAACCATTACAATTATGTATATAACCATTAGCTTCTTGAAATGATTATAGTAATTAATAGTGATGGATGGTTATGTGTATGGACATTAATAATGTCATTGGCTTGATTGTGCATATCTATCATTTTCTATTGCACTTAGCCTAAGGCCTAAGATTAAACGTATCGACTGTAGAAAGGAAAAAGAACGTAACCCACACATATCAAATTTTACAGGAGGCACAAAAAAAGTATTTTGATGATTTTGGGTCAAATACAAATTATGAAATATACACTACCTTAAAGTGCACGTAGACTTCTAAATTGGTGTTTAATTGACATAATCTAATATTAATTAAATAAATTGTCTAGGAAAAACCGTTTATTTAGTATTTTTTCTTGGTTTTAATTTTTACAAGATCATCTTTTTTCAATCAAAAAAGCTAAATTTAGATGCTATTTCGGCATTTGTAGCTTAGATCCCTTTGATAGAACGTGTATCAAGTTTGATACATTGTGATTATCGAAAAAAAGCTGTTTTGAAAAAACTGTGGGCTACGTCCTTTTTCCTTTCCATGGTCGATATGGGTTCATAATTATAAGTTATGTTTTATGATCATTTAACAAGACGATTTGCAAATTGACAATTTGTTTTCTTATTATTAAAAAACTTAATATGTACTTTATTTCGATATATAATATTCCTTCCTGTGTGTCTTTTGTTTATCGAATTGACTAATCACACATCATCTTATAGATACGCTTTCTGTCCAGCTTATTAATTTTTGACATAGCCGTTTTAAGGTATACTTGATATAAACATTAAGAGATTTTTAAAAGTTGAACAGTACCAAGTCACCTTACAAAAATAATAATTGTGTGTAGTTATACAAACGTCCTATAGCGCAGTGGTTAGCGTTGTTGGCTTCCATGCCGGATCTCACGGGTTCAAATCCAAGTATGGGCAGCATTTTTTAGATAAATTTATCAATTTCCGTTCAAAGACATGGGAGTTTGTGATGTCTAAAAAATCACTCCCACCCTTCTGATCCTTCAATAAATAGGCAAAGCGAGAGTGATGAGCTAAGCAATAGTCCTTTACTATCCTTATCCTTCTATCTCTACTATTCTCTTTGGAAAAGAGAGTTTGAGCGACTGAACAACAAACAGTTCTTTTGAAATACCTCTACTGGGAGGTCATATGCTCTACATTGGAAACAGACATGGATTAAAAAAATACGAGCGTTTAATTTTTAGTTAGTCTAATTTAAGATTTTGAGTGAAGGTGGTTGGTAGAATTTCTATATTAAATTTGAATCGTTCAAATTATACACATACATACACTTGAACCCCTGAAGATGCCGAAAGGCGAAACCCGGGTCGTTAATGGCAAAACTTGTGTGAATGTACATAATTTGAACGTTTTAAATTTATTAAAATGTCATCTTGTTTATTGAAGGCGTGGTAATTTTGTATGATTTAAATTAAATGAAAATAAAAATAAACAAAACCGAAATTTTAATTTTAATTTTGTCACGTTTGAAAATTCCATTTCACAGTGAAAAACATATTCAATTACCTGAATATCTCATCAACAGAAGTATATTTTTTGTTTATTTGCTAAGAAATAATTAAATCTGTGCTTCTATGGATAATTGTTCTGTCTGGCGTGTTAATATAAAGCACGCGATAAGTAAAATTTTCAAAACAGCTGTTACACAATCTGGCACTAATAATTTATTTGAATAACAGCGCCACCTCTTAGCAGTTATTACCAAACTTTAAATTTTACTCCGTAAATATTTGTTTATTCTTTCCAGTAAATATTTATTTAAAACTTCACTTGATCTTACGCTTAACGAAATATGTTCGTAGTTTAAAATTCGCGCTAAAGTGGTAATGTGATGCAATTAAAAACTATGTAGCTTTCAGCGAAATTAAAAGCTCGAATTTTACTTTACGCAGCGTCCAACAAACAACTTGAGTAGGTAGTTAAATAAACTTATATTTGATATACATTTATAAATTTTCCTGCTAGCAGATTCACAACATGTTTTGGTGTTGTCATTTCCAAAATATGTCATGTATTTTTGTGTAGTAATAAGACTAAAATGCTTATAGTGACTATTTATTTATTTATTTAACATTGCACAAGATAAATTTAAAACTTTTACAATGAAGAAAAAAAAAAGGAAAATTTAATATTAAAACCAGTAGGAAAAATGACAAGGAAGTCAACTTTAATATATAAAAAAAAATATTCGTCGGAACTCACCCACGTCTACGTGGAATATGTCGACATCGAAAACAATATTGTTAAACACCTCTAAAGCTTTCCCGAGTGGCATCCTCATTGGCTGGTTCTACGCCTTGGGAGACCAAACAATTCATGTCCTTAATTTCTCAAAAAATAATCAGGAACATTTAGATTCACATTCTAAAGAATGGTGGAATTCTCATTTTGGCCTCGTATAAGTCGAAAGAAATATATGGCCAGATACATTTCTCTTCGAACGTTCAAACTATTAAAGTTAAGCATGCTTAAGAGAAAGTCAGTTGGATAAAGCCATAGGTAATATCATAGCAGTCTTAAGTGTGGCTTTAGACTCAGTGATACGTTTATTTAATATATAAACACGAAACACTCATTTACTAAGCGTCAGTTCAAGTTCATCCGTGCACGTGAAGGCCTGAAGATGCCGAAAGGCGAAACCCGGGTCGTTAGTGACAAAATCTGTGAGAGTGTACATAATTTGAACGATTCAAATTTGACAGTCATTGTATGAAAGATCAGCCAGCTAAAATTCTATGTTTAAAATCATTATCATATTTATAACCACATAAAAACTTTCTCATAATATTCAACTTCGTCAAGAATATAATAACTGTCATCTGAAAATTACCATTAAATGTGACAGCTAATCAAAAAATAAATTGCTGTTAATAAAATGGCGAGTGTTGCAATGGATTTTATTTCGAACAAAATAAAACTTTTTCAGTGAAAATTGCGAGCACTTTGTTTTGTCGCAGTAAAACTTTTCAGACTTCGGGATTAAGCTTGATAATAAATTGGCAAAACGCACGTTCAACGTTGAGACATTTAAAGGAGAAACTGAAACAGGGGGTCGGCAATAATAACGTTGTGCTGAGGTTGCTCTTAAAAGTTTGTGTTTTAAATTCTTTTTAATCTGACGTACTGAATTTACATGTACGGGTCGTGTAACCGATTAATTGTATTCGGTTCCGAGGCTATGATTTCGAATCTCGGTTGAACACTTTTATTAATTAATTAGTCATAGCACAGTTTTTTTTTATAATGTTTACTATAATTTTGTCCCACCTAGGGCATGCAATCCCAGACCCTTTTTGTGATTTTTACAGACAATTTTTCCAAGATCAGGATTAACGCAAGACTTTTTTTGTAGCTCTTTCCCGGTTTCCAATTTCAAAAACCCAGGAGTTTGCGGAATTTCCGAAATGGAAAAAAATATGACCTTTATGTTTCTTTCAATTTTTCACGTGATTTTTTTTAAATTTTCTCAATCTCAAATTCTCGGGATTAGTAATATCACAAAATTAGAAGGGATCCCGGAATTGGAGGCCCTATTCTCACCCATCTACAGTACACCAAAAGCAAAAAGCTAACTACATGTCAGAAATATTACAATAGTTGTTATGTTAAAAAATCTGAAGGGTTCAGGAATATAGTTTATTATTTATTTGAAAACATTGTGTTCTTAAGATTTCCAATGCTAAGAGGCTCGTACTTTTCTGTATATATTTGCGATATATGCTAAAATTCACAATACATGCTAATTTTAGATAAAATCATATAATATTCAAATAGATGCTAAAATCAGACATTTGTACAAAATCCTTATTCCTTTTTTTAAGGAATATTACTTTTATATGTATACAGAAGACCTAATTTTTTACATTAGTTATATTTATTTACTGAACCTATCTATGTCCATCTTACTTTTATTTATTTAAGTGTAGGTATACAATTTTTTATACCCTTGCGTGTATTCTAGTTTAAAAATGTAATAATAAAGCTTCTGCCGGCTGAAAGACTATATGGAAGGAACGATTAAAAAATTCTTTAAAAACACTGATTTTGTAAAACTTTCGACCAAATCAGTCTGTAATACATTCATTTTACTGATACTCAATAATGATATTTTAAAATTGGACGAATTGATGTCACTTTGAAGCCCATAGAATAACCTGGAGAATTTAACTTATCTCTTAGAAATGCGATTATTTTTTCAAAAAATATTTTATCAAATGAAGTACAAAATCAATACAGATAGCGTTACTTTCTCGAGTATACCACTAGCATATTGAATAAATCTCTGTATTTGGTTTCCTACTTACAATTCACGAAGATATAAGGGTTACTCATAAATCGAGATTTAACAGTTCAAATAATATCCTTCTATAGATTTAAGATATGTACAGGGTAAGAGATAAAAAAATACTTGAGGAAGGCTATGTGTTTTCTTAGCAGACCAGGGATTCTCAATTTAATGTCAATGCGGTTTTTGTTCTACGCATTGACTTTCCAAAATGTTTAACTAATTTGTATTCAATGGCGTCAAATTTATATCTGTATTAATGTAAATATTCTTCGGTTGTGTTTTGTCAGCTTTTACTCTTTAGAACTACCAACACATATTTAGACGACCTACTGGAATTTGAATCAAAAATGCTTTAATATTAGAGCTATTATCAGATTTTGACTATTATTTTTAATAATTAACATCTGCATTGAAAAGAGCAATTCTATCCTTGTATTTAATTTGTGAATAAAAAAAATCACTGATATTAAAGGCTCGTATTTTTCGGGTCAGAATTTATATTAAATGGTCATTATATATCGGTCAGAATAAATAGTCTTAAATAAATGAAATTAAAAAAAAACTTTACTTAACCTAACGTAACCTACTAACTAAAATTGCTGTTAAATATTCTGACCGTATAATATTTTTATTCTGACCAAAAGTTGATTTAAATTCTGACCATTTAATTTGTTTCCATATTAAACGTCGATTCTTAAAAACATTGGCAATGTCTCAATTAAATATTTTTTAATATTTGCCATAGCTAGTTCACAGTATACTTTATATTTTCAACTGCATGTGAATATTTTGTCACTGTCACTCAATATCAACTCGAGCAGAAAAGTCATATTAAAATGTGTGTCAAATAATACCATAACATTTGATATCGGCCGTGAACTGCGAGGCTAAGCAATTGAGAGCCTTAGATTCAATACCTACTTAACTTCAAAAACCAAAATTGTTGGCAAAGTGCAAAAAACTGCTGTGGGCTTTTTGGATTTGAGTACGTTTTGAGACAAGACACGTTTTTGTAAATACTATTTCTCTGTATTTAGAGAGGTTTTGAAATCAAAATTTTTTTGATTGTGTAGATATTGAAATAGAGAACAAGTTGCAATCAAAATTTGAAAAAAAACAAACATGGTCTTTAGGTAGGTTTTGCAATTGAGGTATTCAGTTATCTAAGGTATCGTCAATAGTTCTTAGATCTACACGCTTACCGTTGGTAACTTAAGGCTCAAATATAATTTACAAAACATTGATTTGAATCTGTAGGTTTGTATACATGGGACAGCTAATGTAAAAAAGATATGCAAATCAAAATAAACTAGTTGTTTTAAACATTATTCGAGACGTTTCAGAACAACTGCTCTTGTACTACAGCCTCCGACTGCCAAATCGGAAGGAAACTGTGCAGAGAAGGGGTTAAGCTAAAGTAGAAGGGGGGTTACTTCCGGTCTTATGATTTATTCCCTCCAATTTTCTCGGAAAAGGCGCGCGGCGCATGCGCACGGGGGGAGAACCCCGACGAGAAATAGACGCTGGAATGGTTTTATTGGAATTGGGGAAAAAATAATATATTACTTATCTGTGTCGTGATGGCTTTTTTTGTTTTAAAAAATATGGCAGAAATATTTCAAGGAAAGTGCGTGTGGCTTTCAAGAGCTTCTTTTTAAATTTGTTTCATAAAATATTCATAGCATACCTCGATGTCTGTGTTTGAATAAATACAAGTACTCTGTAAAAGATTTTTTTTATGATTCAATTTATCTGAAAAACATATGAAATATTATTTTTTCTCTACGTCATCTTTATATTTTACTATTCCATTGCATGTACCTAAAATTTTTTTCAATAAGTGGTTTGTTAGTAGATGAAAAAATTGTTAAATATATGTAAATCATATTAATAAAATATCTAATACCATCCTTATTCACTTCTTACATTAGTCACAAATACACGAAGGTACAGTTTCAAACTGCGCTGTTGGCACTTTTTGCAATTTTTCATATTAAAATAGTGTCCAAAATTTCACTTACTATCAGAAAATTTTCTTTCTCTTGATATACAATATCACTTTTTTGAAAAATCAGAACACAAACATAATTTACATTTTTCCTACTCTTAAAATAATCATACAGTTAGCTATAAAAAGTCATGTCGTTGAAATAGTAATGACTATTTCCCTGATGACCCTTTTCCTTTTGTAGGGTAACGTATTCTGAGCACGTAGTAAGACTCAAAACTGCTGATTTTCCAACACGTCAACCATAATTATTCATGTTTTTCATTCACAATTCAACACATTGTAAGCCAAAAGTGAAAAATTAATTTAATAATGCATTTAACAGTTTTCGTAGGAAGATATTGTAATTTCGGTAATTTTTTCAATTATTTGAATGTGAGATATTGTATCATCAATTCGTACTTTTCAACAATTGTTGGTAAAAAAATAATAGTAAGGTAAAAAATATCAATGTATTTAGTTTCACAATTTTTTATACGATTAGTATTTAACTATTTTGGCGTGCGCCATCGTCAAAACTATGTTTAAACTTGCATATACTTAGTTAAATATACTGTCTTAGAAGAGATACACAATACATCTAATTATTTGCTCAAAACTTCTCATTTATATTTACAATTATTACATTAATTAAACTTGACGTTACTGTTTCTAAGAACGATGGCAAGTATGGGGTTATTAGTTTAAATTAAACGGGTATAATTTTTTATTAATTAAGTGATTTTTTATTCAATTAAATTATACAATAATAAATGATAACATTTCGTTAATTTGGGTCAAGCTATAACGATTTTTAAAATACACAAATTTAGTTTAAGCCCAAATACCGTTTATTTTCAACATTGTAGTATGTTATATTAGTAAATTATTTTTCTGTTGACTGAATGTCATCACCAGAAGTTAGCATTAGTCTGTTATTTTTTTTGTGGAATGTAAAAATGCTTAGTTGTTATACTTTCCTTGCTGTAAATTTTTCTCCCGAAATATTTATAATTCATCATAACTAGGGCATGCAAAACCGGTTTACCGGTAAATCGTCCAAAAGGCACTATCGGTAATTACCGGTAAATAGTAAAAATTATTGGTAATAACCGAAAATTATTTTACCACGAAGGATAAATACAATCATATTATAACGAAAGTTTATTGTAGATATCCATGATAAATTAAGATAAATTGCGATTTGTTTTTTTGACTCCAGCAACATTAAAACACAGATTGTTACTGGTCATATCGGTGTCAACTGTCATCACTATCGCAGTGACCGCTTGAACTCTGCAACTGATCCTGCATACTTGTTTTAGAAATCAGCGAAGTATATTCTTCTTTGTTTGCATTCTTGTTTATTTGCAAAAATCGAATTTGTAAATATTGATTTTATATAACAAATATTTTTTAAGTAAACATTTTTTTGTATAGTAATGGATAAAACATTAGTATGGCAATATTTTAATCGAGTGAAAGCTGGCCAATCTGGAGAATGTAAAAGAGTGCAGGAGGTAAATCAAATATACAATTAAGTATGAATTTTAATGGTATGCCGGTAATGGGTAAAATTATTTACCGTTTACCGGTAATTGCAATTTGATGGTTAATTGCAAGCCCTTATCATAAATAACCATCGTTTTAGAAATTTTAGACACGCTGATACGCAATACGGCACAAAATTACATTTTAATTTTTAATGCCAGTCTAGACTTGTTTTGATATATAATTAACGCTGTTCTGGCACTTTTCAGCGGTTTTAAGTGCCAGCGAATATTTAAATAATTTATTTGCATATTTTTTTAGATGTAACAACGGCAGCCCACAATATAATTCCCCACAAAGTGGATTTTAAGCTTAGTGAAAAAAAAACTGCCCTCCCCGTTTCTTGCACATTTTTTTCGTGAACGAAAATTTGTTTTTGAATTAAATAAACGAGAGGATTGTGTTAAAACTGAAAAATGGATTTTGAATGGAAATAAACGAATAATATTTACATCAAAATATTTTTTGTAACTGGCAAGAAAAACATTTTTTATAACCAATTTTATGAAATTGTAATAATTTTGATTGAACTCTTTCAAAAGATTATTCTTATATTTGGTCACCTTTTTACTTTCATTGTTAGATTAAATTAAATCTGTATGTTTATTTATTTCATTCAACTGTCATAAAAGTCAATTTTATTCATACTCAGTAGTTGCATTAATTTTTATTTAAAAAAAATCATAAATACAACAATGTGAAAACGTTGATATGTTCTCCAGAGAACTGATACAAGAATTATAATATATAAAAATAACAATTCTTCATAAAGTAACATCATGAAAACAAAAACCAGTTCTCATGTTTGTATTTTCAAATTTATTTTATGCGTTCTTTACTTAATTAATTATTAACCTAGGTTTGTATTTCATAATAAATCTCGGCTAAGAATGAACTGTTGCCTGCTGTAGCCCAGTTGGTTAGAGTTTGCTCTACCGATCACGCAGGTCTGGGTTCGATTCCCGGTAAGATCACAGTGAATTTGAGTCTTCCATCACAAGTCTTCCGACACTCAGTCTTCCATCACAACTTTGAATTATTCAATTCAAAGTTGTGATGGAAGACTGGGTGTCTGTGATGTCAATTCACATTACTTCCTCTTCTCCAATCTTTCTGATCCTTTAATAATTGGGTGTATCAATAACGATTAGTTAACCACTAGTCCTGTTCTAGCCTTATCCTTCTTTCCCTACTTCTCACTTTGAAAAAAGTGAAGTTGAGCGATTGAGTAGCAAACAGTTGTCGTAGAAAAAACTTCTGTTGAGATATTTCCGTTGGGGAGACATATGCTCCACATTGGAAGCGGACATGGATAAAAAAAAAGAATAAATTTGTTATCTTTTATTACTTTTCATACTCGGTAGAAAACATACTAAGATATTTTAAAACAACCATTTATCATACCTACATATTCTAACATATAAGTTTGGCTTCAATGTAATATTTATCTCAAATAGTGAGTTTTCTCAACCAGGTTCTTACTTGTATCATAAACCAACAAAGAAAATTCTCGCTAACTAAAGTCTTTTTTTTATGTCAAATAAGTATAGTACATTCAACACTTTTTTACATGGTAGATACGTTCCACAAAAAACCGTGTAAAAATGCGATATAATTCATAGAAAAATTGAAAATTGGTTCCCTAAATTTAAAATAAAATCGTGTGAAAAAGGTTACAATTACTCAAAACAATATTTATTTTATAAAAAAAACCTTAATTTTCATCTCTTCATGATTATATACAGGGACCTTTATGAGAGACTGAACATAAATCAATTTCATCGCTAGAAATTCCTGACACGTCATATGTCTTAGGATGATATGAAACCTTTTGTTTGTCATTACTGTATTGTGTTGTTGAATTTCTTGTTATCCGCTTCTGTGTTTTTTGTACATAGGAATCGTGTTAAAACAAATAATTCTTGTAAAAGTATTGTTATTCTATTTAAAGTGGACCGTGTTAATTTAATTCAAAATCGTGTAAAAACAACTAAAAAAAGTTGAGTGTATAACACAATGTTGTTTTGTGCTTATTCTTTTTTTGTAATTCTTGTTTTTACATATATTTTATAAATCTGGAATGTATCAAAATACATATTTTTTATTCCTTAGCCTTAAGAAACATATACCTCCGTATTACTGAAATGATTATAGCAAAAAACTCGGATAGTGATTATATGACAAAAAAACTTTTTTATTTTTACAGCGACAGGGCTGCGTCCACGGCGAGGAACTCCCCTACCTATTCGGGGCCCCGCTAGCAGCCGGCCCCCTTGCCCACTTCCCGAGAAATTACACAAAGGGTGAAGCCCTGCTTTCTGAAGCCGTTATTCTTTATTGGAGTAACTTCGCAAGGACCGGGTAAGTCAGTTTAGTGAATTAATAATAAAGACTTTTCGGTTATTGTATGGAAACATTTGTGCGACTGTATTAAAGATATGTCCCGAAAAGATCGTCTGTGCTTTTTGGTATTATATTATTAGAAAAGTTTTTTATTAAGTTAGTATTTAAAGGATATGTTCAACTTAAAAGGTTGTAATAACCTTTTTTTTGTATATACCATGGGTTCGGGAAATAGTTATAGTTATGTAATAATATTAAGTCGGTCATGTAGCTTTGCAGTCAGTACTTTTAAGCTTATATCAACTTGCTTTAATTGCTCGAATCCTTGCAAAGATAGTTGTATACATTGATTTTTCAACTAACGTATGAATCTGTATCCAAACAGCATGAATAAAGAACTTGATTTCTTAACCAAAATCAAACCTTTTTCTTCGTAAAGGATATCAAAAGAGAAACGAGATTAGCAGTTGAAAAAAACAACATTATATAAAATTTATTTAGTGGCATCTAGGCTAAATTATTAGGGTTCAAAAAATAAAACATTCATTTTTACTAATTCTATTTTTATTTTATATGATCAGGATCAGTTTCGCTAACGACAAGCATAATCACCTGATTAAAGAATGCAATAATATAGCACTATTTTTACAACACAAAATAAAATTAATTCAATTTATTTTCAATACCAATTCACGACCTGGGTACTACAAGGTTATATGTTAAAATTTGTGACGAAACAGAAATCTTCCAAGTACAATTTTCGGTAAAAATTGCTATTTTTGTTTCGTCAATTTTTGTTCACATAGAACCTTGTATTACTTGGGTCTCGAATTGTTTTTACACACTTTCAATTGTTATTTTTTCGTATAAATAATACTGTAATATTGCATTATATTATTAATTGATAACGCTTGCCATGAGCAAAACCGGTCTTGATAATATTAAACAAAAGTGGATTTAACACACATGAGTATTTTATTTTTTTAGTATAATGCCTTTGTACCAAGTATTGACAGTGAACACCCTTAAAGGGAGAGTATAAGAGTCGTAAGCATGTTTTAATTTGAAAATGTAAATACAAAACTAAAACACAAATAGATTTTTTTACTCAGATAAATAATACATTTAAATCTCATTGAATATTCTACGTCAAAATTTCAAAGAGATCAGAACCATGTTTTTTCAATGCTAGGAATTTAGATTTAAAAAAACCTAAGTTTGCTTATTATGATATGTCACTGTGCTCTTTCAGATATTCAAATTCTAAGCTGCAAAACACAATACCGATTTTTTTTTGTAGCATGACCACTAAATTTCTAATACAGTCGAACTCGGTTATTACGATCACGGAAATAGCGAGATCTCGGATGTAATGAGGAAACGTTCGTTGACATTTTAGTTGGTTTTTACCATACATTTATTCACTTTTATAACGAGCTACTTCTCGACCATACCGAACAAAAATATTGTCAAATCGCTAGTCAATTTTTTCGCACAGAGCACTGAGACCACCGAAGAGTCTTTTTATGGGTTGAGTGGTTTGAGGGGAAGTTTAAGAACAATGAAACAAGCATCAATTTTTAATTTAGTAAGAAAAGTGAATTAACAGAAAAATATAATATGTGTGTAACGGGTGTGTAAATAAATTCTAATTGTGTATTATTGATTGAATTGCGACTTTTTGTGTTATGTGACCGCTCCAGATACTTCATTTCTTCATTTTATGGGTATTTTTGTAAGTATTTAAAAATACCTATTATCTGATATAACGAGAAAATTCAGTTGGTCCCATCTTTCTCGTAATAACGAAGTTCAATTGTAATTTAAAAATTTTAAAAAATAAAAAGTAATTTGACCTCCTCCGGTAATGTCATTTCTGTACTTCTGAAGCTAACCATTTCACATAAAACAAATATTTATTGATAATTTTCTCTGTCATAAAATGGTGTTAGACTATAATAAAGGTCCGTTTTAGACAAATCAATATAAGCCTCATGGCACTAAGCCTATAGGAGTTATGAAAGTCGCATTGAAATAACACTGGCCAACCCTAGTCAACTCTACTTGATTCACTCAAATATTTAACCCGCCAAACAATGCGGAATACTTTACTTGTGCTTTTGCTAATTGTTGTAAGCAGTTGGCTAACCCTGGATTACAGTGGCGTAGATATAAATCCGTGAAAATAATGTTCACTTTATTTTTTGCTTGGCCAATGCGATGCACATTAATTAACTCATAACTAATTAATCTAGTGGTTTTTTTTTATTTGACCAGAAATAACAATAACAACTAGATAAACTCTGAAAAGGATGGTACCTAAAAAAATCTCCACTGTTCACCCAATAAAAATAAAATACTTGGGGGAGGGGGATTAAACTTTAACATAATATGTAAGCACCCTTTCGAAAAAATCTATTGAAACGTCACTGTGTACGGATTTGAAAAATATTACTAACATCAAAGAGTGCTGACAAGAGTATCTAATCCCGGCGTCGTTTTGTGATCCCGGGATTTCGGGGTTGACAATATTTTTCTCAAACATAAAATCGTGTATAAATTGGATTTCGGGATTGAGAAAATGTTTGGTCGGCGAATTTGAAATCATGGGATTTTTCAAAAAAATTCATGTCAATTTCAAAAATCTAAATAATTAAATATGCATACATTATTTAAGCATTACATAAAAGTGAAAAAATCCGTATTTTCATGTAGCGATTAAAATTCTTAAAAAAAATGTTATTATATTATAAATTACAAAATAAAAGTTGTGGTTTTGCCCTTTTCTACCAGACGTAAGGAGGGGTTAATATGTAAACATTGATGGTGCTAAGTACAAATTAATTACTACTGTAAATCTAAATGGTAAAATATTATTTCACATGATATTTACCAATTGATTTTATTTAATTACAAAAACGTCAACTTTTAAACTGTGTGATGTTCTGCTTGATGATGTTTCTCAACGAGGCAAAACACGTGTCACATTTTTAACACAACCATTTGAATAACAAACTTATCAAATTTTATTTTATATAAAAATTAATTTCTACATAATACCGCCGAATCTATTGAGAATACAATTCATTTCAGGACATCACTGATTTTCAAATCTTATTATTTGTTTGAGCTTACAGTAGAGCCTTTTGGTCATATTTCGACACTCATTCATATGCTAATGGGCAACAGACGCCAGTGGTGTTTTAGGCAAAATTGCAAAATGAAAGGGGTAGGTGTATTTATTAAGTTTCCGGCATTGTGAAATTTTAATAGGGTTGCGATACGATACGCCGAAAGATGTATACATAATTTTACTTTCCTGCAAGGCATGTTGACATGGACGTATTAAGCCTTACAAAAAAATGTAACCAACGGAAATTTCAGCAAAGAAAATTTCACAAAAGAAAATATATTATTTCTTTTTTTAACCACTTACAAAAAATATGTGTATTTGATAAAATTATTTTACAGAAGTTCGATTACTATTTGATATTACTGATATGGATTTAATTGAAACACTTTATTATTATAGATGTTTCTTGGCTTTTTTTATATTTTCTAATATTGTGATTCTTTTCATCATCGATGCTAAAAAAGTCATCGTGTGACAAAAAAAAATACAAAACGTAATCTAATAACATCAAAATAATTCATTTTATTCCAGTAGCTTTTTGAATAACAATGAAAATAAAAAAATACTTAATCAAACAAAAACCTTTTTGTCGAACTTTTGAGCTTCATTAATTTCACATTAGTTTACAGTCAATGAAATTTTCAGCAAAAAACTCGAAAAATTTTCTTTTTGCGAAATAAAGTTTTAATTTTTCAATTAGCGCACAGGATGTGTTCACCGCAACAGTTCACCAAAAGAAACTCAGCAATCAGACTAATAATTATTTTTAGCCAATAAATCAAATAACATTTTTTCTGCTTCCCCCAGGAAAGCTTTATAATTTTTGAGTGCTCGAAAAAATTCAGAAAATCATTTCAATGTTTTTATTACCTAATAAATATTAACTCAATTATTAAATTCATGCGGCTTTTCAATTACAAAATAAATATTTGTAATTAATTTATTATGATTTCGTTCTATACGCGATTTTTTTTTCTCATAATTTAGCGGTTTCACTTTTAAAAATATTTTTCCAGGAACAGTGTTTTTTACTCGCTACCACAAAAAATACTGGCACAATCTAAACGTTAAAAATCATAGTACAACGGGAAAAGGAATTAAAAAATTCAGAATGAGATTGCCTTCAATAGACACGAATGACACAATATTCCTTTGTACTTTATTCCACTTTATTTAATAGGTCAGGACTGGTTTCGCTCATTGCGAGCATTGTCAACTATTAAGAAAATTATATAAACAGTGCTATTTATACAAAATTAAATTGAAATAAAAGGTGTAAACAACAAGAAAAGAATCACAAATTACAGTATAAGTGACTCTATAATTACACAAAATTAAATTGTTTAACACCTATAACATATAATTATATATTGAAAACTACGACCTGCGGGCCAAGTCCGGCCCGCGTGTTAATATTTAAAAATTAACAAATACCCATTTACAAACAGTTTTTATGATAGGAAGTCATAACTTTGAACTCCAGTATGATAAAATATTATCTCATTACATTCATCGAATTTAAACAAAAAAATATTTTTTTTTTAATACGTTTGTTTATTAACGATTGAAAAAACAATATTTGTTATTTTTTTATTGGTATTTTTTTTTATTTTGTATTGCTTAAGATAAATTGTATAAATATCACTCTCTTATGAATGTGTTTATATCTATTTTTTTGGGCTGAGCCCAAAATTTTCACATCCCTTTCACAATTTTCTGACCCTTTCCAAAAAAAACTTTGCCGAACCCTGGTTTAGACACTAATAGGTCATTTTTTAATTTCATCAATGGCTGTGGTTGTAAAAATGTGGTTAGGTTTGATTTAGTGATGTTAAAATGCATAGTGAAAATATTAGATATTCTTTTTAAAAACTAAATATTTAATATCAATAACTTTTATATGTTTACAAGAGATAGAAATGTATATTGCTAATAACATAACATTATTCTTGTTAATTTATTATTTCTCTTCTAGGAATCCAAATGAGGTCTCGGATGGTGAACAGGTCCACGGATCCCGTGGTGAGAAGAGCCGTTTCAAAAACATTGATTGGACGGCGTACGAGGCTGTACATAAGAAGTATCTGAACCTGGACATTAAGTCAAAATTAAAGAATCATTACAGAGCACACAGGTATTGAAGATGTTTTTTACATAAAGAAGAACTTTTTTTGTTCTGTTGAACTGTTGAAAAGTGTGATCATATGTAATGTTTTGAATTAAACACTTCCACCAATCTGTTCATTAAAAAAAAGTCGTAGCAAGAACTATTAGTTAATTACTACTTCTGTCCTAGCTCTATCCTTCTATAACTACTTCTTTTAAAAATAGAAGATAAGGAACTGAGTAACAAACAAGCAGTTGTCTTCTGTTGAAATAAACTCCATTAAGAGTCCATATGCTTCACATTGAGAGTAGACATAACAAAGAAAAAATACAGTAACTAGTTTTTTTTCTAAGCAATTTAGATTCAAAAATTTAAACTTATTTAAACAAGGACAGTTATTTTGACTAAATTCAACAATACAACAAATGTTGGTTAAAAAATATTCATAACATGTCACGTCATTCCAGAACGGCTACCTAATATAAGACAATAAAGACAAGTTTATTCAATAACGATTTCTACATTTTTTTAATCTGCTCTCATATTAATTGCAATTGTTTCTATACAGTGTTCACGATAGAATAAAATATTGTTTTTTTTTACGCACAGGTTGTCCTTCTGGCTAAACTTGGTACCAGATCTCCATCGGCCTGGTGGAGCAGACGTTCCGCAAGGCCACCATCAGCTGGATGATGACGACAGTCCTCCGACTCACCCAAGAGTCCCGATACCCGGTCGAAGCTTCCCGACGGAGATCGCGCGCATTGTTCCTGCGATCGATGCTCCGCGTACTCCAACACTTCCTTTCTTGAACATAAGCTTCTCCTCCAACAACAACAATCAACCCGGCGGAGCTAGACCAAACGAAAAGACTTCAGTCACTTTGATACCGTCCAAAGACTCAGGATCTGAAACAGGTGGAAGAAACGATGAGTATAACAACGTTATGGGAACAACGTCTTCCACGCCAGAAGATGGTTTCGCTGCATATTCAACAGCTCTTAGTGTAACAATTGCAATAGGGTGCTCGTTATTAATCCTAAACGTTTTAATTTTTGCCGGAGTTTATTACCAACGTGATAAAACGAGATTAAATGGCCACGAAGGGCATGGAAATGGATCACATAATACAAAAAAACGTTCAGAAAACGGACAAATGCCGAATAACATATGCGGTGACATTGAAAGTGCGCTAAATTTTCAGACAAGTCTAAAAAACGATCCAGCGACAATTTTAGCCCACCACCATACTCATTCACATCATCAACTTCCTCCCCCTGAATTCGCCGATCTTCCCCAGAACAACGTAGCTACGCTGCCAAGAGCGCCTCCACCGCCGAAGATAGGAAAAGGTGGTATCAATACATTAGCGTCTAATCAAATGCCAGAAAATCAACCACTTTTAGCAGCACACAGCATCCAGTTGATCAACACTGGAACACTGACGAAGAAGAACACCCAATTGAACGCCAAGTCCAATGTCACGATGGAAGAGTTGAGGGTGTGACGCCAAGGTGGGTGATTGCGGCGCAGCACAAGTCACAGCAGTATCTCGCTTTCAGGGTATGATGAAAATCTTGTCTGACAGCTTGGGTATTTAGATTAGAGGAACATTGAAAAGAAACCGGTTTTTTGAACACCAATTTATCTATCCATTTTTTTTAAATTTCTGTTTTTGAACTTGAATTAAGCAGCTCTAAAATACTACATCACCTATTAAAGGGTCCATACATTTAGGAACAAATGGACCGGGACATGATTCTGAAAATTTACTTAATTTCTCGTGAACTATGTCCCAGAACATGTTTTTGAACACACGAGGAATCATAAAAACGTCACCCGTTGAGGTTATGTTAGTTAGTGTTGCGTCCAAACGAACATTATTTGATTTAATCGGATGCAAAAAATTAGAGTCAAGTTAATTATTAATGTTTATAAGTTTTCTACAATGAAAATACAATTATTTGATTATCCACAACGTCAGCTTATACCATAGATAATTCCATAGTGTAATATTACTTATTATTATATATGGTTTATTTTGACAGCTGTCACCATATGGAGACATTTAAAAGTCGAAAATAGATCTTTAAAATGACACCCGATGAGTTTATGTCCACGAGTGTTGCCTACGTATATATTCTTGCAAGTAGTATTTGGTTTTTATAATTATAATTAGATTTATCCTACAATACGATTAGCTTTGGTATGAAGTCACAACGAAAAATAGTTTGACAGTTTACCTAGAGCTGCACGCGCAACGCGTATGCTCTCCGGGTTCTGCATTTGTGCTCGCTTTAACCTTTTAACTGCCAGCAGGTGTATGTATGGCGGTACCTCGCACGCCACGAGTTTAATTGCAATTATACATATTTTTTAATTTATCGTTTTTGAAAATATTTTAAAGTTTAATTGTTAAAACTTACCAAATAAATGAAGAGCGCGCCGATGACGATGCGATTGTGCCGCCATTTATACATAATAACAATGTTAAAATGTTTATGACACATCAGGTTGTCACAAATGTTGTCATAGAAAATACGCGAACTAAATATTATTTCAAAAGTAATTGTTTATTTGAGTTTATTTGAGGAAGCTCGTAGTATAAACTGTGATAATATGACTGCCACCCCTGAATTGTGCGCCATCTTCATACTCGGAGACAGACTTATTTCAAATTACATTTCAAGTAGTAAAAACGAAAACTGTTTCAATTGTGAGTATAGGACGATATTCCCAATAGATGTCGTTGTGTGTTCGACACAGTTGTATGTTTAACATAATTGATTTACGTTAGTAAAATCCCGTTCAAAGCGTGCGTCTGAAGACGTCATTTTATGTATGATTGGCGTACCGTTCACGGAAATGTTCGCGCTTTAAGATGCTTGTGGCAGCCATCCGGTTAAGACCGTAAACATGGGAACTTATCTTGGGTCACGTGAAATGTTCCACAATACGGCGTGAACACGTGAATTTTGTGTTCCAGGACTGTTTCCTGAACAATTTGTTCCTAGATGTATGGGTACCTTTAGGAAAACTTGACTGAACAATAAATAAGTATTCAACGTTTATCAAATAAATAAATGATAAACAGTAGAACTTTGATATAACGGACAAATATATATAAGGGGAGTTAGTTAAAGATGACAGTCTTTTTTTTCGTAATTGCATATTTTAAGGCTAACATAACTACGATATGTTTGATTGTAGTTTACAATTTAATTTTATTGAATGCAGATATAAATACAGTGTTTAAATTCAAGTAAACAAATTAAACTGCTATGCTGCTGTGTGAATCAGTGGCCAACGTTGCAAACGTCAGTACTGTGTTCAGTGTGCTATAAAAACGGTATAATCACTCTGATTCGAGCGCTAAAATTATGACGTTATTGTAATGTTTAGGACCTACAAGCTTACTTACTTGCTTACAAGCGGTGACACTAAGATTAAAACAAGAATTACACTAGCAGTGTTTTTACAGTTTCACATTTTTCCAGAACTCCGTCTTATTAAGGTTCTCCTGTACTTTTTTTTATATGGTTACAGAATCAGTTAAATGCTTATCACTTGTTGAAAAAAACAGTTATTATTTGGCAATAAAAAAACGTTGTGCAAGTTTTTAATTCTATAAACAATAGTTTTGCTAAAAGAAAGTAAATTCAGTTCATGAAAAATTCAATTGTTACATATTTTGTTTTATGTAAATTTCTTTTAGTTTAAAAATTTACAATATTCTGACACTTTATTTTCAAAAAAGTACGTTTTAATCTTGTTCTGCTTTAACTGGATGGCTGCAATAAACGAGATATATCGTTTAAATTGTCATGCTAAAAACGTCAGAGACAAGTTATTTCGTCAAATAACTAGTTAAATTAATTATTACAAATTATGGTCGGCGTTCTAGGTAGAGGCGTCCCTTTTTTCTATAGAAATCAACAGGTTAAATAATTCACAAAAAGTAATCAAAACTGGTATTATAGCAAGCTAATTTGAGAAAATTGGTGTTCCTTCAAAGCAATACAGTACAGATCTGTACTCTAATGACATGAAATTGTTGTAATCAACTTATGCATAATTTATTACTTTCATCTTTTATATGCATAATTAGTTGACCCTTCATCGAAAATAATTACGAAAAACATCCTTTCAATGTTACCGAAAATCTCTGCATGACTTGTGCGCGTTTTATGATGAACGTTTATTGTGAGCGCACGTGTTAAGTAACACCGTGATATCATGGCGCCGGCAAGCACTAGTGAAAAAACGAAAACATTTTTTTTATAAATTAATATTACAATTATAATAATAATATAATAAAAAGAATAATATATATAAACGATTAAATAAAAAAATATGTGGACGTGCATAACGCAATCTTAATGTGATCATTCGAAAAATATAATTAGTTTTTAATAATGATATAACTATATTAATAATAAATAGTATTAATTATGAAGTGATGACAAACAGGTTAAAAATATATACAATTTTAAAGACTTAATAAAAAGAAGGTGCTTTTAAGAAGTTTGCTAAAAGTCATAAAAAAAATTTATTGAAAGTTTGTAAGAAATCATTAGAAACTATCCACAATACAGCATTTATTTTTATTTTTTATTGCCTGTTTATTTATAAATTAACATAACTTCTCAAACTTTTTACAAACTTTCAAAATTATTTTTACTGTCATAGCAAGTGAATATAAAGTGAGAACGGAATCTTAAAAGTGAAAAGACTAATGACTTACCAACGTAATTATTATTGAAATTGGAGACACTTATATACTGTGAATTTAAAATATTATTGGTATACTCAAACACCAGCTCAAAAAAAAATTAGTACTAAGTTAGTAAGCACATTGGATATGAGTTTTTTTTATTAATTGAAATTAAACAAATATTATTTTGACTTGAATCATATTTTAATTTTCTTTAATGAAAATTGTTGTCACATATTATTTTTAAAATGGATGTATTGGTTTATAATATTATTTTTTTTGTTGTGTTTAAATTATTATTTTTTTCTTTTTAAAGTTCATCTGTAAACGATCACGTTTTGTCTCAAATTTTATGTTTAAAGCATCTGAGATTGTGTAGTCAGAGCTTCAAGTGTTAGATTATGTTTCCCAATACTGCCCATTTATTTAAAAAATATATAATACCGATTGACTGCAAATCAAAATTTCTAAATATTTTTAATAATTCTTTTAAGTATTTTAATTTTGAAATACAAAATTCTCTTTTTGCTTAATAAAAAAAAATGTTTTTTCAATACAATCTTATGAGAAAAGTTTTAATGATTTTGACATATAATGTACCCATTAGAGGTGAAGTGAGTCAAGTGATATTTTAGAAAAGAATAAGTAATATGCGTTGTAATATTCTACACGTCTGAGAAATACACTAAACGTAAAGAAATCTCATTGAATACACATTTAAATATGTAGTGCTATTTTTATAAAATAAAAATATGCAATCCACTAAAACACCAAGTAAAGACGTAGTACTTAAAAGTAAAGTGATAGTACTTAAAAGTCCAAGAAAAAAGTTTTACTAAACAGTTAAACAACTAGTTGGCTCACTTCACCTCTTGAGAGCTCATTATTATCACAACGGTAAATGATAATCCAGACAATTTTATGAGAAGCAAAGAGAAAATCTAATTGACAAACGTATATAGCTCAAATATTTTTTCTTTGCCCCAAAACAACATTTTGTATTATTTTAGTTCATAACACACTTATTTATTTTTTGTTTTAAATACATACTGTTGATGTTTGAAGTGTGAACTATAATATATATTTAAAATGACATTTTTGTTTTAGCTGAAAAATAAATATCTTTTGGATTGCCTCGTCAATAAATGGTTATAAACTATGTCTTGATTAAAACTATAAACTTTTATCTTTGTCAGTATTGGCTTGAAATCATTCAAATTCACTTGGAACTTGTTAATCTTTAATTTCTCCTTTCTCGTAAACTCTTTTTTCAGTATGAGAGAAGTCTTCAGATTCACCACTTAGAACAAAACGTTAAATATTCTCAAACATGTCAGGATTCGAATGTTGGTCCTGTATATCAGTGCTTCCCAACCTGGGATCTACGGATCCTTGGAGATTCGCAGGTTTTTCGCAAAAATTTTCCGTAGAAAGTACAAATATTTATTTGTAAACATTCATTGTGATAAAATATAAACATGTGAAATAAAAAAAAATCGGGAGTCCGCAGATTATTTGTTCAGATTTAGGGGGCCGTGGCGTTAAAAGGGTTGGGAAGCACCGCTATATATGAGGAAACAAATAGGTTCTTTTATGGATTGAATAAATTAAATAAAGGAAACATAAAAATATATCAACTGATTCAGGATAACAATTTAAAATATAATGAAAATAGTTATATTATATAATTTATTTGAAAAACTATAATATTTAAAACAGTTTTTTCATTTTGAAAATTCAATCACCTGTTTGTTATTAATATTTATTTCGTGTTACACTGCAAAAAATAATGGTAAAGTTTTTTACTTCAAACACTAAAGAATATTATTATAATATATTATAAAGCAATTTTAAACATGTCATAAATTATATTATTCAATAATGTTTGTTCGATGCGAATTTAATATGATGACTTTTTCGTATTCTTTTGAATATGAATGATTTTTTTTCTTCAACTTATGTTTAAACGACACTTTATTTGTCTGTAACATTATTATTGTGATGATTTGTGAAATATTATCATTTCGATTTGTTTAAAACGTTCCATGGACCAAGTATATGCAAAATATAAATTTATCGCAATAAATTATGTAAAATATTATAAACCCTACCTATAATATAAAAGATAGGTTCAGAAAAGCATGCAATCTTGGCGACGGCAACATGAACTTGTAAATATTTTATTTTGAAATCAAACTTAAGTGAAAAAAAATTACAATGTGTTCGAATAACACATTTCCTGCCAAATGTAGACTTAAATATTGGGCAATTTCAAGTCGATAATTTTAACATAAGAGAAATCACTGAGTACGTTATTAAAAAAATTATCTCGGATTCGTAAATCCTATGTGCGATAATGTGAATGTAGTATAATGTGTTACAGACTTTTATCAAATTATTTTTAAGAGTTTATAAATAAAAAAATATTTTAGAGTGGAAATATGTCTCACGGTTTGTGAACGACTGGGGTCGAAAGTTTGTACATATATTATTTACATTTAAATTATATAATATGTTAATAATTTTTCAAAAGGTGGACGATTTATTAACTTAATATGTATTTTTTTTATTATTTCGATTAATATATTATACTTTTGGCAGATTGAATGTGAATTTTAGCATATAGCAAAAAAAAATACTTAAATTCAAACTTCATATTATACTATCTCTCTTGTATTATAACATAAGAAATCTGAGACTAAAATATGTATGTGCTTCAAATATACGCAATAGTATTTTTATTTATTTTGATCATGAGATATTATCTGAATACTTATACATAAAATTTAAAAAAATCATTTATATATAAAGAAGTGTAATTATGAATCTTTTATCTCAGATAAATATATTCAACTTTATTGCGTAAAATAATATTGATCCAAGTATGTATGGAAACAATAATGCTAGATAGTTGGTCAACAAAAATATATTAAAAAATAAAAACGCGTAAGAACTTTTCTCATAGCTATAAATATCAACTGAAAACTCAATCAAACAAATAGTTTGGAATTATTGGGTGCATAGCTGCTTTATTTTACCAATACATAGTGATTTAATTCAATGCGGACTGTCCGGACTGGAGCACAGAGCTGTACTCCATTAAAATCCATTGCCATTTGTTCAACGCTTACATTCTACCGGTAATTTTTGACGGTAACGAATCATGGCACCTAACGAAGACCCAGAAAAAGAAGTGAATAAAGGCCATTCCAGAGGTGGTTTAAATTTGTAACGAATTTGAAGATTAAGGAACGAACAAGACAGGGGCCCGTCACGTCAGTAGCTATGGAGAGACATTGGAACTGGCTGGGTCACGTGCTGCGGATGCCTCCAGAAAGCCTCAATCCTGCCTGCCTTTTCTTTCAACCAGTGGGATTTTAGCGTCTTGGACGTCCGTCGGGTACTATTCATAGGATGTACTCCACGGAACTGAGGGATACTGGCATGCCGTGGGAGGAAGCAAAGCAATGGGCGGGAGACAGGGAAACATGGAGGCGCCGCGTGGCGGCCATATACTCAACATATGGAGCGATTACGGTCAAATAAGAAGAAAGAAGAAGAATCATTTATTGGTAGTTACTCAGTTGCTGAATAAACCCAAAGCTCTTTTGTCATAATTGTCATTCGAATAAATAATTTTAATAACATGTAAATTTATCGAGAATTAAAATCAAAGTCAAATATGAGGATAAAAAATATTTTTCTAGATAACATGTGAACTAACTAAAATTTAATTTAATTTATTTTTTAAAAATGTAGAATTAAAAGCAATCATGATTTTTCTTATATTTAAGTGCGTCAATCTTTCTTATATGCCACACCGACGAAAATATTTGTTTTTTTAGGAACAATGCAAGATGGCTTTGTTGAATTTTAAGTAAAATCACAATCGTTTGTTATTTTCAAAAAATATTTTAATACCAATTCACATTCAATCGCCAAATTTAATTATAATTGAATTAAACCGTTGTCTGTAAATACGTACAATTATCATTTCTTTTCCCACAGAATGTATGGTTTTATTGTAAATATAACGATAGATTATTCTGACCCACCTATTTTAACACAATTAGTTTAATAATACATTGTTATCACCGAACCTCGTGAAGATGGTATGAATAAACATTTATTAAACAAAAAAAAATGTGTTTTATTTTTTAAATTATCAAAACATAAAGACACTTACTTGGAATTAATGTGTAAAGGGCAAACTCAAAAACATTAAGATAAAAGATACTATTATATTTAATTCCATGCAACAATGTAATATAATTGATAAAACTCTTCATACTCTGCCAAGGGGTCTTATAAAAAAAACGGGATTATATTTTGATTTCCGAAATACCCTAAAACTCAGTTTCAACCGGTCTCACATAAAAAAAAATAGCGAAAAAGTATCTTTTATAAACCGTTTGAAAAGACATGAGTTAATTATTACTGAATTATGTTTTTTATTAATCTATTTTGATTAGCTGTACTGTTACCACACACAAAAATATTTAAAAAAAAATTGGTATGGATTAATCTGGGAGGAATATTACTTATTATTTCAAGAAGTGTTTTTTTTAATTAAAGGGTAAAACTATTATAAACATTCCCATAAAAAAAATACTAAAATGATCTTCATCATGATTTTATTCAAGCCGCACTTGATACAGTCTGTACAAAAAATTCGCATATACATTATTTTGATTTTGTTCTTTTTTCAAATATTTATGGAATCGCGGCTCGGAGACAAGAAAAATACCTCTTTTCCGATGGGGGTCGTTTAGGGACCCCAGTGGTTTCCTCATTATTGATTATTGGTTTTATTCTTATGAATTTCAAAAAAAAAATAGTCTAAAGGCTTTAAAATATCTCATCTGCATCATTCCTCCTACATTTTTTTATAAAAATCTGTGGTTTTTTAATAAATAATCATATTTTAATTTGCGCATCAAAAAGACGTCATCCCAGCACACATATGAAATCGCAACTGACGAGATTTCGCAAATGCTATTTTACGAGCGACCGTTCATCACTCTGTTATCTGTAATTCTTATCGCGCCTTCTTATGTTGCCAGAACTTATATAAAATGAGGCATCAATGTTAGTAAGATATTGTGTTTTTTTGAGAATAATATTCGAGGATACATAAATTATTATCTTTGACTTCGTACACATCAATCCGTTTTTTGTTCTACTTTGAGGATCTTTGTTATTTAGTTGAATTTTTTCTTTTCTGTTTTATTTAATAGAGACGGAACTAGCGATCGAATATTTTGTTTTCTTCTACAAAAGGTCCAATAAACTATGATATAAGAATACCTTAATTATAAACATTGTATCACCTATATTAAAATAGATATTTAAGAAAATGTGCGTATTGGGGTCGCATTTCTTGAGCTTAGAACCGGAAAAGTTAATCACATTCTACGAAGCTACAAACACTATCCCCCATTAATATATTTTATTTTCATGCTTGTTTTTAAGTGATAATAAGTTTTACATCATCTGTTCAGTGCTTGTGCTTAAAGAATCGTTTCGTATTGATGATAAGGGGAATAAACTATTACTTGCATAACAAATCATCGTTGGAAAGTGTTAACATATTTTGGAGATTTAGTACCTTAACAACGTAGCCAAAGGATTTGAGCAACGAAAACCCAAGCCCATATTTTTTATATATTAAGAGTAAAGATTAATTGTTATATTTTATCACTTACCAAGCGTGTAATATGTATAGCGAGAAGTTGCTGCTTTAGTTTGACAGTGGCTATAATCACGCTTGACTGATTCATAATATGTTTACATAATTCAAAAATAAATACGTTAACTATAAAAAAACTTCATAATTTTCAAGCTCGGGAAAAAGTCCGCATTTAAAATAAATTCCATTATGCAAATCGTTTTCGAAAAACCGCCCCTAAGTCTTGGGGGTTTTTGATATTTATTTTTTTCCTTTGACGAACGGGCTGTGAAAAAAATCTGTGCGTGCTCTGGGGCCAAATTCTGATTTCCAATTACTTACTTAATGAAGTCCCTGAAAAATCAACCCCATAACAAATTTTAAGCTTGCGATTTGCATCTCTCCCAGGGATGAGTGATTTACCCCTACACTCTGGGCAAACAATGTCTTGTCGAATATTTGAAGCCAACCCGGTCGCTTAAAAATTCTGCACAACTTAAGATTTTTTCAGTACATTTTTTTTTCAAATGTTATAGTTTCCAAAAGTTGTAAATTCTAAAGTTAAATAAATATCCATTTTGGATAACAATCTAAGCTAGTGATTGGCAACCTTTTGAGAGACTGAGTAGAAATTCAGTTTAATAAAAAATTATATTGCAAATTGATAAATGTTTAAAACATGCTTTTACTATTTTAATGTTTAGCAAAGTTACAGCTGTGTGCTCATGTCACTGTATTTAATGTGTACAGGTGAATACGAGAAGCATCAAACTGGACCTTATACATATACTACCATCGCTCAACAAAGTTCCTGGAGAAGTGGCGTCTATAAAAACGCTCTCGCCAAATATATTTGATCTTGATAATGGATTCTTAGGAAGTAAGAAAATGCTATCCAAAAAAATTACAGTAAATATCCCGTTTATAAATTCAATTTCAGGGCCACTTCATAATTGGATCAGGCGCATTTTAATACGTCATTACGCACATAAATTTGCCAAAATAATGTTAAAAACGTAAGATATAAAATCAACGTTGAATGTACAAAATATAAAAAAGTACAGTGGATTACGCTACCCCGAATTACGCGCCGAAAAGAAATATTCGCCGCAAATCCCCCAATTGCGCGGTTGCATTTCATTGTCATTGCTGCTGCATGTGGTGTATACAGTCAAACGTTGGTGAGCATATGTGTATTGGGCACGTGTCAGGCTATACACACACAGCGGGCGGCTGTCTGTGTGGTGCATACAAGCAAACGTTGGCAAGTGGAATGCATTTTACAAAACAGCAAAAATTGCATACTTCTCTCTATCAAACATTCACCATATGTAATGGTCTTTGGTGCCACCACCAAGGAAGGGATTGGCAAAATTATTATGCTGACAGAAACAGTAAATGTGCAAAAATAAAAATTAGTCATCGCTGAAAAAGTTTTACCAACATTACAGTTACTGACCTATATGCTATCTACGACAGCTTCATTATACACAGTAGTAGATTTTTAGCTAGATTGATAAGTTTACGGCAAATTGCATATTCTTACATATTATTAGTGTATTAAGTAACAGTCGATTACATATATGTAACTGCATAAGAATGATAAAAAAATACCAGAACACCGAGTACTGCTTTGAGATTAAACGATCCCCTTTTAGCTGCCGTAGATAATTAATAGTAATTACCTAGCAGGCCGGCTATAATTTGCAACTATTAATTTAATTATTAATTTACGAGATAACTCGTCTTTGGCCTGTTTGTGTTCATATTCATCGCCGCAAAAAAAACTAAATGCTGTAGTGGGTAATTCAATTACCCGGAGGTAGTAGGTTGCCAACCACTGATCTAAGCAATACTTTGTCATATACAGTGAAACTTTGCTTAATCGGTTTTAAAGGGCCACTAAAAAACAATGTACGAACATACGTTTCCTCTTCCGGCCACTTCCGGAAACACATGTCAAATGCAACAATAACTTTACGTTCTTCATTTTTATTACCTTGAGTCTATATTTCAACGCAAAACAAGCTAGTTTTTGGACTATACTATTTTTCTTGAAATACGATGGTGAATAATGTGATAAAACATGCTTTAACCGATCCAGATAATATTTGTTATCTACCTCTAAAGAATTATGTTAAGATATAATATTCTTCTGCTAATTCTCCTGCACTTGGCAAGGACCTGTTACGGAGATGTGGAAACGAAAGCAACGAAGCACGAAACATTTTATATACGATGGCGATGTTTTCATACAAAAATATATTTTGTGTTTCGCATAGTTTATAAGTGATCTTCATAATTTGATGTGTAATTTATTTCGGAAATCAAATCAACAATAAAAGATTTCAAACCGTGGCGATGTTTTTAGCTACATTGGGATATTTTTGCCGATAAATATCGTAGCATTCTTTATCACAAATTTACAAATACAATGTCACCTTGTTCTGGTATCAATCGGAACATTGAAAATTAAACCAAGAATGTTTGACTTTTGGCACTTTCGAATCGCATATGAGACTAGACTAGACACAATACCAGTCGACGGCTTATATTTTTCAACCAAATGATTGATAAGCCTGTTTTTACTAATCTGAAATAAACTAGTAATTCAACTCGAGTGTTGGTCAATTAAAGAAATAACATATTCGACTTAAACAATTAAAATAACTTCTTTAATTACAGTGGTAAATTTTGTTAATGTGCCTTAAATTAGGCGATGATAAAAATAAAAAAAATGAAAAAGATTCACACTTCAGTACGAAACTTTAAAAAACTAATGCGATATAAAATACATCCCATACATCGATTTATTTGTTTTTTTGTCGTAAGGAAATAACAATCATTTTCACAAATATGTCTTTTAAATATAAATTTACTAATTTTGAATTTCGACTGGAAGTGCTTGATGTAATTTCAATATCAAATTTGAATTGTTTGAACTTTGTACGTTTCCATGAGTTTTGTCGTTAACTACCCAAGTTTCGCTTTTCGGCATCACCAGGCTTTTCAAGTGCACGAATTTACTTGAACTGACGCGTAGTAAACAACAGTTTGTATCGTTTATATACAAAAAATAAAAGTGTATCGCTCAGTTGAATTGTTATTAACGTAATCTATATGATATAATTTAAGATTTCGACTGAAGGTGCTTGGTGGAATTTCAATATTTAATTTGAATCGTTCAAATTATGTTCTGAACGCCTGAAGATGCCGAAAGGCGAAACCCAGGTCGTTAGTGACAAAATTTGTGAGAATGTACATAATTTGAACGATTCAAATTTAATCTATATGAATTTGTGAAAAATTTTAATGTTAAAGAGTTTCAATGAATTATGTGGGTAGATTAAAGTATAAATTAAGGTCAATACCGTTTTGGATGTTGATAGTATTTTCATCTTCAAAGTCATTTTTTTGTCAATCTATAATCTATACAAAGCCAAAAAAATTGAGAAACTCTTGACCTAAATATTTTTAAAAATAAAAACTTGAGAACCCTTACCGCCAAATAGAGCACCCTTCTTGCGTGATCCCTGACGCCTCCGAGCCTGCAATATTAAAATTTGGAAGTCATTAGGCGCGAAAATGAGATGACTGGTACTTGTACAGTCAAAACGCGAGAAAAAGATCATCCACTTTAATATTTTAAACTGCCCCTCGAAAGCGCTGAAATATTGTAGGAAATTTAAATATCTAATTATAAATGATAATTTAAATCAAGTATGAGCTGAGGCCTTTTTGGCCGCCTAAAATATTATACTCGTAAAAACTTTTTCGCACATTAAGCCCCTGAAAACTTCGGCCAGAATTTTTTCGTAAAAATATTTTTGAATATAAAAATTAAATCTTGTTTATGTCACCGTTCAACTCGCAAACTTTCGAAGCGACACAAAAATTAAACCATATTCAAAGAATTAACTACATCAAATTAATTTAAGTTTTATATTAACCAATAATTCATTAATTAAATTTTATTTCACGTCGAAGAATGTGTGGATTTTATGTAAACCATTTTAACAGTAATATCTAAACGAAATTTGGTAATAAGGCATTGAATATAGTAACTTGAAAACGATGTCGTAAAGAATGAAGTAGTGGTAGTCACTCATGACCAGCATTTTCAACTTAGGCTCTGAAGCTAAACATCTATTGAAAATCTTCACCATTAGCAAAACCGTGGAACTTGTACAAAAAAGTACTTTTTTTATTTAATGTTTTTCTACTTTTTACCTTTTCATTGAAAGTAAACCACCTTAAAAGTGAACAACTATATTGATGAGACATTTTTTAAGAATCCGTTGTTAACGTTATTTTCAGAATTATTTTTAATACTAACTTAATTTAGTCGCGTCCTATGGCGCAGTGGTTAGCACTGTGGGCTTCCGTGTCAGACTTCAAGGGTTCGAATCCCAGTTCGAGTAGCATTTTTTCGATCGATTTCTGTTCGTAGGCATGGGTGTTTGTGATGACTAAAAATTTCCTCCCACCTTTAATAACTGGGTGTTGTGAGAGTAATTAACTCACGACTAGTCCTGTCCTAGCCTTATCTTTCTATCTCTACTACTCTCTAAGAGTAAGAAAGATTGAGCGACTGATTAACAAACAGTTCTCGTAGAAAAAATCTGTTAAGACACCTCCATTAAGACACCATATGCTTCACGTTGGGAGCGGGCATAAATAAAAAAAATAGTTCTTAACAATGAACTAATTAACTATATTTTTTTATCATTTCCTACTTCTGGAAAAAATACGTTCAGTAAATCCCTTTAACTCATTTAGTATTTTTACTTACGCTCCATTATGTATGTCACTCCAAAAGTTGAGATTGCATCAGTCTCAATCAGTCTACAGCTAGCAAGCGTGGGGATCTTTACGTGTGTTATTTTTTCAGGTTTGAACCTGTCGTGTGTGCAGTGTTTTTTTTTTATTTGCACAAATTACGGGTAAATTCGGGCAAAAATGGCTTAAAGAAAAACGTCTTTATCAAAAGACCAATTACGCATTAAAAAAGATTAATTTATAAATTTTTATTTCGTATTGAACAAAGTTACAAAAAATAAAAATAATAAAAAAAGACTTCAGTTAAATAAAAATCATTTTCTCATGTTTAGTACTTATAAGATGATACTGTATACACAGATCATTAAAATACAGCTTGACTGCAATACTTTTAACAGCTTAATGACATTATACTGTATGTTTTGTGATACAGCGTTTTATATTATTACTCTACACATCGACAAACTACTTCTGTCCTATGTGCTACATCATATTATAATACATATGACATATTACACCAACGTAATCCACAGACGTTTGTCATATAATAATACATATAGCAGTCATTGAATTAAATACACAAAGCGTACCTTTTGAACGCAGTGTACCGGGTTTTAGCACTAGGCAGGCACCAGCGCTAAGTCCCGTCGTAGTGTCCCGACATATTTCAGTCCACGCCAAACCGAACCGAACCGACACCAAATGGTCCGGACGCTCAAGTGCCTCCGGGACTCTGGGAATAAATTACGTCTTTAACCCTTTTGGATAAATCTATGCAATAGTCTAGAAATGGCCGCGTGAATAAATATATTGTGTTATCTTAAAACTTTACGAAATGTAAAATGAATTAGCATTTACTTGGTAGAAATCAATTGAAAAAATATCAAAGTATTTTAGTCCTTAAAGTATTATTTTAAATATCGACCGTGGAAAGGAGAAAGGACGTAACCCACACAAAAAAATTAACAGAAGATTTTGGGCAAAAAAAATATGAAATATACACAACTTAGACGCATGTTAACTGATAAACTGGTTTTTAATTGACTTTGTTTTTATATTTTTTTTTTCAAAAAAAAAACTTTTTTTCTTTAATTTTTTTTTCCTGATCGCAATTTCCACAGTTCCTTCTTTTATAAAAATTAAAAGGTAATTTTAGATACTTATTCGTAATTTTTAGCTTATATCCTTGTGTTATAGAACGTGTATCAAATTGTATACGTTATCAACCATATTATGGTTAATAACTATTTCGACTTGTCCCCCATCAAAACTTACTGAGCTTTATAAACTGGTTTAAAAGATATACACAATACACCCTCTCATCAACTCTAACATACTAATTTATTTTTCAAAAAATAGTATTGGATTTAATAAATTGACTTTAGTATTTTCCGGAACGATCACAAATATGGGATCAATAATAATAAAATTAATGTGATTGTTTTTGACTTTTTACATAAGCATCTTGTAGCAGCTTAGAAACGGTGACGGTACATTAAAAATGTCTTTTTTTCTTCTACTTACACGAAACCTACAAAATATTAAGTGTACAATTATATTGTCAGATCTGTGATAGTGTCAAATATTAAACCTCATAATTATTTTTATAACTTTGTTGTGATGTGATCTGAATTATTTTGTTTCAGTGTTACATTCCACAACATAACTGTTTCAAAAATAAAATTTTAAGATGACGTATTCGTTTTAAATCATAGTGTGTCAAAACAACAATAATTACCATCGTTGTTGCACAAATTTTCAATGGAAAGACGTTTAAAAAAAAACAATGTGATACACACATCCCAAGCACTGTGGGAGTTAAGTATTCTGGTAGTAGGGTAGCTCATACGCGAATAAATTACATCGTTAAACTATTCAGCGCTGCCAACGCATATCGCCGTCATAACCACACACATAATGAAGCCGTTTCCTTTTCCTCTGTGTTTCATATAACTGACATAATTGATGGTTACATTGTCTCTGTGAAAGAGTGTCTCAAGGCACTCAAAATCAGACAATATTAAATTAAGTATGAGCATCATATACTTCAGTATTATGTAGTATACGAATGAAAATTTAATACTGTACAGAAAGCAAACAATTATTATAATACGACACTTTTGTATTATTTTTAAAAAATACTAAGTAATGTAATTTATCGTTGCAGTTTTGCAAAAAAAGTTTCAACCAAAAGTCGTCGGCTCCTTTCTTACTGCGTCCGAAAAAAAACATAAGACAAGCTCCTTGACACTAGGGTATCCAATCACAGATCCTTTTTGAGATCCCAATTTTTCCAGACTTCACGAGTTCGACTCCCACTACTAACAGCATTTTTTCGATTTCTGTTTAAAGGTTTCGGTTTGTGATGTCCCTTCCACCATTCCCGATCCTCTTACAACTGGGCGTATCGAAAGAGATTAGTTTACCACAAGTCCAGTTCTAACCTAACCCGTCTATCCATACTTCCCTCTTTAAAAAATATAGAGGTTAAGCGCAGTGGCGGCCGGTCAATGTGGCATTAGATCAATGCACCCTTTGTATATGCAGGAGCTGTTACACATATTTCATGAAACAATATTCAAACATAATATTTATACCATTCACTCATTTTAAATTCTTCATGTTTTTATTGTCTTTAATAAATATTTTAGAACATTTTATTTTATTTTATTTAAGGTATTAGCGAATGGAATTAAATTGAGTGAATGGTATAAATGTTATGTTTGAATATTATTTCATGAAATATAACCGCCCCCGCATATACAAGGGGTGCATTGATCTAATGCCACATTGACCGGCCGCCACTGGTTGAGCGACTGATTAACAAACAGTTCTCATAGAAAAACTCATGTTGAGATACCTCCATCAGGAGGACATATGCGTCACATCGGGGGCGGACATGGATAAAAAAAATAGTCTTGATAGAAATTAAAACAAAATTACTAACACAAGTTTCGTAACCTCTGGCTTATATTTAAAAAAATTCTTCTTTATCTTCATATTTTTTCAACCGATAATTCATATCATTACATTATTATGTTGGATTGCGTCAGAGTACCACCCCTTGACCAAACATATTCGCCGGACAAATAATAATGGTCTGGGATTTTTATTTAGTGGGTGCAATTACTCTTGGCTTCCGTCCTTTTTTTTCGCGTGTCCGGCAAGTAGGGGTGTAACATCCCCCGTCTTTGTCTCGCGTGTAATGAAAAATGTGTCACGCGCCTTAATTTGACGGTGACGTCTTCAGAAAAGTTACTCTTAAAGAGAGAAAAAATGTTGACTTTTAATGCTATTAAAAAAGGTGTTACAAACATACCAAATGCATTTTTATTTTGAATACTGATTTCATGTCTAACAAGAAGGAAGGGTCACATTTACATTTAAGACGGAATTAACTGTAACAATCGCTCAATTCAGATCAAACCATTTGCGATTGAACACAATTATAGTGAAAATTTAACTTTTGCTATTTTTTAAGATTTTATTTTTGGTTATTAAGTAATATTTTGACCCTCAATTGCATGAAAATTACAAAATTTTGCGTGACGTTAAAAATTAAATTCTAGCTTTTTGAACAAGAATTCTAATATTATAGCGATATCTCATTTTGTTTTAACTGAATTTGGGCGTGTTTTCTCAAAACTCTTCATACATATATATTAATAGTCGATAATGTCCGTCCGTCCGTCCATCCGTCAGTCCGTCTGTAAATTGTCCCCAATTTCCCCTCCCCCAAAATTTCTGCTACTACGAAAAATAATTGTTAGCAAACTTAAACATTATTCCAAAAATTAAATAATTTACGAAATTTCTTCTACTACGAAAAATGGTTGTTAGCAATCTTAAACGTTATTCCAAAAATTGAATAATTTACAATTTAAATACTACAGGGCAGGGCTGTCGATATATGCCCCGAGATATATTTATTTTATTTTTAGAATTTCTGGCTTATTCAATAAATAGGTTTGTAATTTTCTGACTAGTTAAAAATACCAACAAAAATCCCCCCGTTGAGGTCAACGGGCTTACAGCTAGTTATTTATAAATATCTTTATAAACATATATTATATTAGTTTTTTTTTTTTATAAAACCAATACAATAGTGAATAATTCACGACATTATACAATTATTTGTAAGTTAAATTGTTAATTCAAAGCCCCTGCGCCATACAATTTTTCTTGGACAATCGGTATACATCCCTCTCTCGTGTCTGAGAAGTCTAAAGTAATAATAATAATAAAAAACTTTTACGCACCCTCAAAAAAACTCCTCCATTGAAAATTGTTGACAAAGCAAGAGGGGATGTGCGGGGTTGGAAGGGGTTTTACACTTTATCGTTTGGAAACTTTAAGTGACAATTAAAGTCTTGAGTGACAAAAAGAAAAGCCTTTATTGAAATTTCTGTCACCTTATAATCTGACAACGGTCTTTACTGCCGAAATATAAAATTGATAACGAACGGCGTGATTTAGCGCCAAGTACGAAGACCGAATTATCGGATTTTTTTTTGACATAATTATTGCTTCCCACCTCCTATCACGAGTTGGGTTGACGTAAACTACTCGAATCAAATAATATTTGTAATATTATTTTTCACGTTATTTTAGAAATATTTATGTCATTTTTGTGTAAAAAATATGTCTCGATTTAACGTGACTCGATCAATTACGACGATTTCCAGCGAAACGTTTTACAATTTTATTACCTCGCAGAATTCGTTTGAGCTTTGTTTCGAGACAAAACTTCTAACATAATTTATAATATAGAAAGACGTACTTAGGGAAGTATGCTGTAATTTTAGGTGGTAAATAATTCAACTGCCTTAATGGATAATTTTATTTGTATTTTTTTCAGTCACGCATTCGGTTTATGGATTAATATCCAAAAAATAATAAGGTGATATTTATATCCCTTTATATTATACATACTCTTCTCATCCAATCATAAATTAAAGACTTCAAAAGATCAAATAGCTTCCAAAGAGAATGTACCTGATTCCACCTTATTGCTTTGTCTTTTTCGGAAAGAAAACGATGAAATCAGTTCTTGATTAAACACCTTCAACTGAACTTTTTGTATGATCTCTGTATACTTCACATTAGGAGTTTTTTGGACCTACTACATCTTATCATATAAAAATACATAGCTTCCTAGATATTCAGATTACACTGAATTTGAGAATTATTTAATTCAAAGTTGTTATCAAATACTGGGTGTTTTTGATATCAATTATACATTATTTCCTCTCCTCCCATCCTTCTGATCCTTTAATAACTGGATGTAACAATAGCGATAAGTCAACCATTAGTACTGTTTTAGTTGTATCCTTCTTCCCCTACTACTAACTTTGAAAAAAAGTGAAATTAAGCGACTGAGTTATGAAAAAACTTATGTTGAGATACCTCCATAAGGTGGCCATTTGCTCCAAATTGGGAGCGGACATGGATAAAAAATATATTTATTTCAAAATATTTTCATACACGTAGAAAGAAATCGCTAATCACATACGTATTGTAGAAAAATATACGCTTTATAGAACGCGAAAGTAGTTATCCCCTACAGAAGTGTTTTTAAGGTGTGTCTCATTTGTAAAACACTTTTATGACACACTTTAAGCACTAATCAGAAACCTTTTACGTAAAATCGTGCAAATTCAAGGTGTGTCGGTAATATTTCAAAGTCCAAACTTACAATTAATGGCCGCCATAACAGTAATATGACTCTTTTATTAAAGAGGCCATACGTCACTTTTGCTTTAATCAGTTTCGATGAAATAATTCGACCAACCGCTCACTAATTAATCAGCTCAGATTGGCAAGTGAATGTTGCGTGATTTTTTGTTATTTATTGCTTTTTAAGAGTATAAAAGTAATACGTTTTTAATGGACGGCGACCCAAAATGTTTAAATTGCGATTTTTCGTGAAACTTACTAAGAAGTGTCGTTGGCAATTGAATTATATATCGACTGTGGAAAGGAAAAAGGACGTAACCCTCAATTTTCCAAAAACGCTTTTTTTCGATAATCACAATGTATACAACTTAAAACACATTCTATCAAACGGATGGAAGCTGAAAATGCCGAATAAGTATCTAAATTTAGCTTTTAAGTTTGAAAAAGGTGACCTTGTAAAAAATTTAAACCAAGAAAAAACACTGAAATAAAGGTTTTTCCAAGACAATTTCTTTAATTAATATTAGGTTATGTTAATTAAACACCAGTTTAGAAGTATCCGTGCACTTCAAGGATGTGTATAATTCATAATTTGCATATGTCACAAAATCATCAAAACACGTTTTTAGCGCCTCCTGTAAAATTTGATATGTGTCGGTTGCGTCCTTTTTCCTTTCCACAGTCGATTTCTTGTATCACAATTAAAATCATATCCGATGGAAATCCTTTTGTACAATCATGTAACTGCAAACATGAATTTAACAAGCGAGCGTCTCTCAAAGATTTAAAACACAAGGTGACCTTGATGAAAACTAAGTTATCCAATCTCGGAGCCTTTTTTTGATCCCGGAATTTCGGGATTGATTCATTTTCAAGAGAAAAAATTTGGTGACTCGTTTTTTTTTTTTTTTTAGTCCACCGAGGAATTCGAAAATCACAAAACCCTATAATGATTTACCAATTAGCCCAAAAATTCGCGATCATACCAATCTCGGAATTTAAGTATCGCTAAATTGGCTATTTGCCGCCAGTTTAGTCGAGTGGTCAACATTGTTGACTACCGCTACGGAGGGCACGGGTTCGAATCCCAGTACGGGCAGTTTTATAAATTGATTTTTCAAGCGATTTATGAATTTCTGTTCAAAGGCATGGATGTATGTGATGTCTTGAATTCCCTCTCCCACTCATACTATCCTATGAACGGGGCGTATCGAGAGCGATTAGCTACCCACTAGTCCTGTCCTAGCCCTTTCTTTATATTCCTACTCTCTTTGGAAAAAGAGAGGTTGAGCAACTGAGTAAAAAGCAGTTCTTTCAGAAAATTTTTCTGTTGAGATAAACTTCATTAGGAGTCCATATGATTCATATTGGGAGCGGACATGGTAAAAAAAATGGACGGAATCCCGGGATTGGAAAGCGTAGTTGGCATGATTCCAAAGAAAGTCAAAATATTGCCATATTTTTATTTAGACTAAATAGGTAGTGGACATGACAAAAGAAAAGAAAAAAATCTTAGTAACTAAGTATTATGTCATTAATTTAGAGTAAACTTTAACAATAGGCTTGACTTTATATTAAAATAAATCTCTAGCACAACACAATCACAGACAAGTGAGTGAAGTTGGCGTCGCAAAATAGAGACGAAGAAATCGTATGTTAAGGTCAGTGGGGCGTATCTGAATTAACTAGCACGTAAGGCGACAGGTGCGTGACGCATTTCATTCTCTTTTATGGCGTAGGGATGTACCATCCCTCCGTCATTGTTGGGGGTACAAGTCAACCCTATCCCGAGTGTTCATCTGTATTACGAGAACGTCCCGGCTCGACCTTATAATAGGGTTACACTATACAGTAAATAAGACGTCGTGTAGAATGACAGGTAGCCAACGAAAGTTAATAATGATATTATAAGCTTTTGAGTTGATTCGTGGTAAAGTCTCGTCTCAATGTGAAAAATATGGCATCTTAATTGAGGTATCTTAACAGATTTTTTTCTACGAAAACTGCTTGTTAGTAAGTTGTTCAACCTTTTTTTTTAAAAAGAGTGTAAATTTTGAAAATATTTATATAGGGTACAGAAGTGACTATATAAATATAGTCATAAAACCTTTTCCGACAAACAAATAAACATAATTCTTAAAACCACTCACTACTCAAATCTTTGGGCATTCCCATGAGCTTATCCTTTTTGCCAGCAATGGCTTTAGACTCAGTGATACATTTATTTATTCTATAAACACGAAACATTCATTTACTAAGCGTCAGTTCAAGTTCATCCGTGCACTTGAACGCCTGAAGATGCCGAAAGGTGAAACCCGGGTAGTTAGTGACAAAATCTGTGGGAGTGTACATAATTTGAACGATTCAAATTTAATATTGAAATTCCACCAAGTATCTTCAGTCGAAATCTTAAATAAACAAATAAATAAAATAATATTTATATAACTCAAATACATTCAAAGACACTTGTTCACTTTATAAAAAGGTTTTATATAACAATCAAAGGCAATGTGTAAGCGCCGGTTTTTCGCTAGAATATATTTTAAATAAAAGAAAACAAATAATCTTATATAGGGCTTCAAAGCCTTAACGAATTGATATATCATTATTAATAAAATAATATATTTTTTAATATTTTATTTTTTTATCCATGTCCGCTCCCAATGTGGAGCGTATTGCTTCCTTATGGAGGTATATCAACAGAAGTTTTTTTTTTCTACGAGAACTATTTGTTACTCAGTCGCTCAACCTCACTTTTTTTCAAAATGAGTAGTAGGGAAAGAAAGATAAGGCTAGAGAAGGACTAGTAGTTAACTAATCGCTATTGCTACACCCAGTTATTAAGGTATCAGAAGGACGGGAGGAGAGGAAATAATGTGAATTGACATCACAAACACCCAGTCTTTGATCACAACTTTGAATTGAATAATTCTCAAATTCACTGTGATTTTACCGGGAATCGAAACCAGACCTGCGTGATTGATAGAGCAAGCTCTAGCCAACTGGGCCACAGCAGGCGATATTTTATTACTAATCTAATAGATAAAAGGTCATATCGATAAACAATGATATTTTTTGTAAACGTATATAAAATTAAATGTTCTGTCGAATGTTTATCGGAGAAGTACTACTTTCAGATAGAACTATACGTTTAAGAAAACGACTAGAACTCGCTAGTTTAAGAAACCATAACATTGCAGGATCGTTACAGATGGAGAGAGATCCTTGAACAACCATTTATTGACAGTGATAGGTATCGTCGCTGACGAGGATAGGAATAAGAAAAATTTCTTTACATTACAATTGGAATAGTTTTCAGACGAGAAAACAATTCTAATTTTTTATCATATTAAAAGAAAATAACATTTTTTGTCGAATTTTATTCAAATTTATATTTATGACCATTCTCATTGCATATCGGAAAGGAAAAAGGACGTAACCCACAGTTTTTTCAAAACAGATTTTTTCTATAATCACAATGTTTACAACTAGATCAGGTGTGTGGAACGTGCGGCTTTTTGGCTACTCTAGTGCAGCCTTCTGGCCAATTTTGTAATTCTGTAAATTTATGTAAATTCGTAAATTCCTGACATATTCTGATCGTAAATTCCTGTTTCCGACCAAAGATTTCCTAGTCAATGTTTACTGCGGCCTTATGTCCAATCAGAAAAATGCGGCCTTTTGAGAAGAAAAGGTTCCCCACCCCTGAACTAGATACACGTTCTATCAGAAATATGAAAGCTGAAAAGCCGAATTAGTTTTTGAATTAAGTTTTTAAGTTTGAAAAAAAAAGTGTCTGTTGAAATTGCGATCAGGAAAAAAGACTTAAAAAAGGTCGTTTTGAAAATATATTCAATTAATATCAATAAAGTCAATTAAATACCAGTTAAAATTTGAGATTGAGATTCCATAAAGCACCTTGAGTCGAAATTAAAATATCGACATTAAAATATTGGGAGCATTGACATAAGATTTAATTAACTTTTTTTAATTTACATGAAAAATAAATAATATGTCATATATAATCACATAAAGTTTACAATTCTTACTTATTACTCACTCTACACCTCGTACCCGAAGTTTTATAGGGAAAAAAATAAATACAAGTATCACATTAAACAATATCGAAAAAAATCAAAACTCTAAGTATTCAAATGTATCTATGGTTCAAACTCTTGATAATATCACAAATACAAAAGCTTTTGACTTACATCATTTCGTCGTAAGCCCTAGCCGACCAAACTGTTAGTCAGATAATAGCTATTTATCAGAAAAGTGAATTGCTATATCAACGAGACGCGGCTCTTTAAGCTGACTAACTTTTCCAGAGTGTGTCTTTTCTAAAACTTTGAAGTGAAAATTAATTTCCCGAGACAAGAAAAAATGAGACGGCGTCTAATAAGCCAGCTGGACAGAGGCTTAGTGATAAATCCACTTTGGACAGAGAGATGAGACGGGGTTCATATCCCTTCGCAAGCCTTTGAGGTGTCGTGAACCACCCTTTCTTGTCGTTAAATACTCAACTAATACCCAGGGGTTAACCTTAAATTTGGCTGAAATTTCTTTTAAACTTTTTTCCGAAAAAAATGTTTCCGAGTTGTGGCAATTGGATAATGTTGTTTGTTCCAACGTATTGATCATTAATTTTAAAGCTTTTATCTCGAACAAATTAAATTAAAAGTCAAATAGTTTACGAATTTTAAATGAGCAGGTAAATCTGCCACATTCCCCACTCTTGTATCATATATGTAAGTAAATATAATTATAAATTTTTCAGTAACCTTTATAAACATAATTCTTGATTTTTTTTAAAATTTAGAATTTCGACTGAAGGTGCATGATGAAATTTCCATTTCAAAATTGTATTATTGAACTGAATGCTGTACTCTTCCATTAATCATGTCGTTAACGATCCGGGTTTCGCTTTCATCAGTACATCAGTTCGAGTGCACTTGTGCACTTGATAAAACTTAAAGATACCGAAAGACGAAACCCGGATCGTTAACGACAACATTAATAGAAGAGTACAACATTTAGACAATTCTTGAAATTACTCACCATTCAAATCTGTAGGGATCCATTTCGTCAGCAATGGCTTTAATCTTAGTGCTACAATTATTTCTTATATAAACACGATACATTTATTTACTGAGCGTCAGTTCAAGTTCATGCATGCACTTGAACGCCTGAAGATGCTGGCAAAACCCGGGTCGTTAGTTACACAACTTGTGTGAATGTGCATAATTTTAATGATTCAAATTCAAAAAGGATTTACTTTACAGAATTTTACATTTAAAGTCAAAAAAGATTATCAAATCCCCACCTTAAATATCTTCCCTATACTGCAAAAATAGCAATGAAATATTTAACTCAAAAATTATTTGAAAAAAGGTTAAAAGCTATATAAATATTATTGAAATGAATTCTAGTTTTCTGATAATGCTCTCTCTTACCTAATTATAAGAAGTCCTTATAAAATGTTTTTTTATTGTGTTCTAACATATTTCTAGAATATTCATGTACGGTGCAAGTTGAAGTTTTAATGGAGTTCTATCATGTTTATATATTATATAAGTTAAATCCTTTCATCCTACAAGCTCACAGAAAAAAACATTTTTTAAACTGTTTATAAATATACATTTTTACTTTAGTTTGTAATTCTTTTTTATATATGGTTAAAGTACTATTGTTTCATAGTTTGTATTAAAAATATTTATTTTAGAAATACATAGGTAGACCATTTTGACTTTTGAAACGTCGTAGGATTCATTCACAAAGCTTGCAATAAAACAATTTTGTATGTTAATTGTTTTATTGCTACCCTTCAAATATTTATCTTCAACCATTGAAATTTCGGAGCAGGCTATTTTATGAGATATTCCACAAATACAATGTTTTTAAACTATTTTCGACAATGTGGACATTCTTTTAAATTATGAAACTGTTACCGCATTATACTATAAATAGTATTTAACAAAATATACTTTATGTCTATAACTAAGAGATTAAAATTAATTATCATGTTGTTCATTTAGGGTTGAACTTGAGGCAAATAATAATACGACTTTGCTTTGGCAGTAGCTGGCTGACCAACAATAAGTCTGTCAAATTTATGGAGACGGACCTCAACAATAAAGCAAACAAGGGTAAGACAATGAATGGACATGTCGCGTGGCTGTATCTATAAAGCATTATCTAATAAATGTATAGGTTTATATACTATATTATGAACATAAATATACCGTCTCTATATTTCTTAAAACAACTTGCTTCAAAACAGTTCTTGAAACCTTCGAGGTACAATTAATATCTGTTTCATCGTTTGCCCATTTCAGAATTTTGTTTTATACAGTGGAACCCCCGATTAGGCTACCTCGAATTACATGTCAAATGTTGGCTAACGTCTGTGTATTCAACACGTTCCAGGCTATACACGCATAGCTGGGCGTCTGTCTGTGTGCGGGATATTTTTATATATTCTTATTCTTAGTTTTAGCAGTTTTACATTTTTGTATGAGATTCACTCCCCTAATTACACGACTCCTAATCACGCGCTCCCGACTTTCGCGTAAACGAGGGTTTTACTGTATGGTCTTGGCAATTTTAACATGTTTGATATGGCGTGCAACTCTTTTACAGTACTGTATAAGTGTCATTGCTGACAATTTATATGTTACTTAATCATCATTAAAATAAACTAAATTAACACATTTCTAAAATTATTAAATCTTACAGTTAGGGCATCCAATTCCGGACTTTTTACCCCAGGACTCCGGGATTCACAATTTGCCCAATTCCCTTTGATCCCGAGATTGAACATTCACTATAAAATCATGAAAGGATTCGATATTGTAGTTCGCTAGCATATTTCAAAAAACTTAAGCTGATTTTTAAAAAATCTTGGGAATTTGCGGATTTTCTAAAATTAAAAAAATAAAAACCTTTTTTAGGTCTTTCCCATAAGAAGTTATGATCCGTAGGTACATACGGTGTTAGTGAGTCAAATATATTGTAAAACTGGCATCTTCATCGTATTGATTGGTAAAACAATGACTGTATATACTAAAAGAAAAAATGATGATTGAAAAAGTTGTTAAACATTAAAATGTAAAAAAAACGCTACTTTTCAAAATGTTATACAGATTAAGAGACGGAACCGGAGTCGTGTTTTAATTTAAAGACCAGGGTTGCAGTCAAAGAAGTTTTATTTTAAATGACTACACAACTCTAATCTGAATATCTATTTGTCATGTATAAATTCCTTTCAACATACCTTTTATCAACTCCAAAAACTAAATGCAGAGCAAATGTTTTGCCCAGTACTTTTTTTTTATTATTGCTCTCTGATATGAAAGTGGTGTAAATTTTTTCACAATCTGTTCAGGCCAAGGGTGGGGAACCTTTTCTTCTCTAAAAGCCGCATTCATTTTTCTGATTCGACATAAGGCCGCAGTAAAAATTTATTGAGGGAATCTTTGGCCGGAATAATTTCATGCCAATTTCTAAGGCCCAGAAATTTGCGGATTTCCCAAAATTATCAGCGTGGGACCTTTTTTTTTTTAGATCTTCCACGAATGAACTTATAAAAAATTATAGAATTTCAGAATTTGCCAGAAGGCCGCAGTTTCCCCACGCCTGGGTTAGGCCCTTCATTGAAAATTTACATTATAGAAGTCTTTTCACTATTCATGTCGATGCAACACATTTATTATCTATGTATGCAGCACTTTATTAACATTCATTCCTAAGCGAAATAAAAACTAATACACATTTTAAAACAGCACTCGAAAATCAAGGCAAGACTTTTCAGGAAATGCTCAAACTGAGTGAATAACAAACCGAGCGTCGTTTCAGGAAAATTGATAGCGGTTAGGGTTTGTCGCTTCTTTGTCTCGGGAGAGGCTTCCACGCTGAAAAGGCAAACCGGAACTGCCCTTAAACACTTTACCACACGACATACATACATGTCTTTTTAGAATGGCGTCTCTGTGTCATTATTTTCAAAGCCTTTACATCATATTCATGGATGCTTATTTTATTTCAATTTTGATTTATTAAAAGTGATAAAGGTAGAAATGGTTCTATTGTTATGACTTAAAAATGTTCAATAGCTTTTATATTAGGTATTTTCATTAATTATTGTAATACAATATACCGTTATATCGATTCAATTGTAAGGTAATCGACACAAATATATTATGAGAATAGACAATCTAATATATAAAAATGAATGTTTGTTTGTTCGTATTCTATGGGCAGCCAAACCGCTAATCCGATTTCAATAAAACTTTGACAAACTTTTTGCCTGCACTTGCGCGAAGTTTTTTTACACGACTCCACAGCCCTGCTATTTTGGAATCTTTCAATTCCCGAGTCTTAAAAAACTTATGTGTTCGGGTATGGGGCTACGAAAATGTATGGAGATTTAAAAGGGGCCACGTGTCCAAAAAGGTTTAGAAACTATGTACGATACTTTTCATACAACAATATTTACGTTGAGAAAAGCTATTAAGCTTTACAAAAAAGGTTAACTTTTTTTAAAAATGTGACGAAGGTGATGTTACTAGTTATTAAAAAATAAATGAAATATAAACTCAAATACCCGTTAGATTGACTACAAGCGATAGGCAAGTCGGGTGACAAAGTGAAAGTACAAACACTGCAACAGGACAACTATTGAACAATGCTCGACTTGATTCGTAAATCGAACCACGTGAATAATGTAGCTGCATCGCTGCAACAAAACTGCTTGCCACGCATGTTGGCAACCGGCCACAGAATCGCGGTAACCGACCGCGGACGCTATCGGAGGCCAACACCCTCAAAGTGATGAGAAGTATTCTGTGGACGTGCAGCTGAATTTCTAATAATGAATACTGGACGGTTACGTATTGGAATCCATTTGACGATCAGAAATCTGTCCGATAAGCCAAATGTATCATAATTATTCGTGAAACTCTGTAACGACGATCCGTTTGTAATATTTACGTTTATATTATAATATTTGGGAAAATATTTAATAATGATAGATGGGTACTGAAGTTTATAGTTTTTTTTTAAATATTCTTATGGTGTCATCTTTATTATTTTATTATTGTAGAGATGAAATCTTTTTACTATTATTTATTATGATTTAAGATTTCGATTGTAAGTTTGAATCGTTAAAATTGTATACATTTACTCACTTTATTTATGGATCTCACGTGTTCGAGTCACAGTATGAACAGCAGTTTTTCGGTTGGTTTATCAATTTTCGTGCGAAGACATGGGTGTTTGTGATGTCTTAAATGTCCTCCCCTTCCACCCTTCTTATTCTTTAATAACTGGGTGAAGCGAGAGCGATTATTATACCGCTAGTCCTGTTCTAGCCTTATCCTTCTTTCCCTACTTCTCTCATTGAAAAAATAGAGGTTGAGCGACTAAAAAATAAAGTTCTCGTAGAAAAACTTCTGTTGAGACACTTCCATTAGGAGGCCATATGCTTCACATTGGGAACTGACATGGATTAAAAAATATATATATATGTTAAGAAATACACAGTCGGTCAAAAAAAGAGGCAGGCAGGATTGAGGCTTTCCGGAGGCATCCGCAGCACGTGACCCAGCCAGATCCAACGTCTCTCCATAACCACTGACATGACGGGGTACTGTTTTGTACATTTTCTTATCTCCGACATTGCAAGTACTGCAATCTATCTCATTCACACTTAAGAAAATAATATAAACATTCAAAAAATTAGTTGAAAACAACATTTAAAAAACTCCTCAAGTACTACTTAAGAAAATGTTTTGTCATTATCATTATTCTTTTATAATAATAAACTTACCTGGACGTAATGCTGTGTTATCTTATTTTCACTGCGCCAAACTAATATCTTGAGCTTTTGAAAGTTTAGCAGAGTTGTTGTGGCCAACGAGAGGCTGTTATAATCGCAGCTTTTTAACGGCCGTCGGTACAGATGCTGTCGTTACCTACTTGTCCGCTATTTTATAGCACAAGGCAAAGTTTAAACTAAAACCGCTAATGTGTTTGTTAGAACATTATTTAGTTTATGTTGACACGTTTGTATTGTAACGCTAAGTCAAACATTTTGCAATGCTTCTACAATATCGCAGATCTGAAACATACGAAGACTTTTACTAACCGATAACAAGTGAAGCTATTGTAGTTATTATTTCATATTTAATAAAAATCAAAATATGCTATGATTGCTATTATGTTTTAAAATATGGGAGAAACTTACACTCACGATCTGAGTTGATTGTACTGCAATGTTAACTTTTTGTCAAGTTCCAATGTGGTAAAAAAATATATAATCAAATCAATACTCAATAACGGAAAAATGTAAAATTAGCCAAAATTTAAAACAAAACTTTAAACAATTTTTAAATTAAAGTAAAGATGCAGATATTGCTACACCGATATTATTTTTACAACAATATAAGAACTCTGGAAAACATTTACGGCTGTCTCCGTGCTTTGTCGAAAACGTACTTGATATGGCATTGAATAGAGCTGACAATTTCACATATAGTAGTAAGTTATTTTTTTAAATAAAAATCGAGTTTATTACAAAAGTGGCAGTTTACATATTCCTGTAAAGCAAACACGGCAGTTATTAAACGGATTTCTCAAAAATATCAAGAAAACACTAATAAAATAACTTTTTTAAACGTTTTATATAATATAAAGCAATAGAAAAAACGTTTTGATTGTTTTTCCAATATTTTGGGATTAATAAAACACATAAATTAAACGCATCCTAAATTGAAATTTCCTACTCAAAATATGTAATTATTGCAATAAATATATTTTATTCCAACGTCAATATTTCAAAATAACATTTCCTGCTCATTGGTTGCATTGTATAAAATGAGTAAATATATTTTTTTTAATCTGTTAATCGAAACAATTTTTGGTATTCTATCTATAGTATGCATAAAAACAAGAATAGTTTAATTCAATGTAGGGAAAAGTATATATTATAAACTTTGAAATTCTGATATGGGAATCATATTTTGTTATGCCTAAAAACACAAGGGTAAGTTTCCCAAGTCAACTAAGGAAAATAGCAAACTTTCCCTAAAGTAAATAATTCATCACAATAATTTTATTACAAATTCAATTGTAAAATTATTCACTATATCGTTATTTCATTACAAATATGATTTATTGCCGCAACAGTATGTATTTTAAGCACGAACAAAAACTTATTGTTTTCAATTGTTAAGCCATTATTGTTATCAATATGAACGACAATCTTGGGGTCAAAAATAACCAGATTTACTTTTACTTTTATCCCTGAACAGAAAAAAACACTTTTCTTATAAAAACTTAAAACAATTTTAATTTATAAGTTAAGTTTCACTTGTAATTGCATGAAAACTACAAGGCATTTAGTGATGTTAAAATTAAATTCTGTTATTCTGAATCAGTACTCCAATAATATAGCGATAAATCGTTTTGTCTCAAAACTGGATTTGGCCGTTTTTAATCCCACGATCCGCATTTAAAATATATTTGTAAAATATTTTATTTATCAATCACATTTGTGTCAAAAATTCATTTCTACTAAAAGGCTAAAATTGTTTTTCAACTGTTTAAGGCACGTGTTTTTTTTGTGCTGTTAAAAATGAATTAATAATTGATTACACTAATATTTAATTTCCACTTGTTTTTTTCTTAGCAAATTTAAACATATAAATTAGTACTACTGTTATTTTTGCTAACCGCTTCTAGCGTCCAGTTGAAAGAATAAATTCCATACTTGATTTTGTAATTATGTCTTACTTATAAAAATTATTTACATGACTTCGCTACAGCATAGTTGGTCTAAGGATGCCTCTCAAAGAACAAAACGCGTGTCACAAATAGTAACACATTACATAACCACGTAAACGACAAAATAATCATTTTTTATTTTATATTACATAATCATTTTTGACTTTAGCGTCGAAAGGTGTACACATTTTAATGTAAAGCATTCTTCTTCACTTCTACGGGACTGTGCCTTCAATGCTAAAGTTCTTGTAAGTGTAAGCTTTCATGCATCCGATGTCTTTCTACGTGACCGATTCCATTATCTTATCCACTCTTAAAAATTCTCTTCGCGTCATATGAGAAGTCAGTACTTTGGTTTGTCTGTATGATCAATGCATTGTCTCGAAATGAAAACATATTCAACGAAGAAATTTCTTAGTTTTTTTTCATGTGTCCATTGATGTTATTATTTTAAGTATTTTACTTTCTCGGTAAATATTTCTCCATTTAAACATATCACAGTGTTTATTTAAATTTAAGCAAATACTTGTCTTATTAAATGACTTACTGGTAACAAATAATTAATATATATCGTCGCTAGAAATATTTTTAACTGTAAGTGGTTGATTAAAAAATACAGTAACATATTATTTTACAGTACAATTTTTGTAACAATCGCTTTGTTTTATTGGCTTAAGTGCAGATTAAATTCAGTCAAAATAAGCTACATTTTCAATAACAAATCGATCGAAATATTACATATTGAATCACATAATAAATTACACCCGATCATATTTTTACGCAATTTGAATTAACGCGATTTTTTGGACGGCACCGTTACTTTTTTTACGCAATTTACTCGATGTTACGCGATTTTTTTTTTCGATTTTTTTTCTACAGAAGAAGATTACTTATTACTGATTACCTTGCACAAAATCATGTGATGTAATTCTGTTCTGAAACCTGTTTAAATAAAATGCATTTATTACATTCGTTGAATAGCACGTTTCCCGGTCATAAATTTTAGAGAGTTACTCTGTCAAATAAATGCACTCCAGATATCCAAATATTTTAATTAAAATATAATAAATACGAACCGAATATGTAAATAATATTTTTAATTAAAAAACATTTATATCAAATTGAAATTTATAAAACCCTTACAATTTTTTGATAACCTATTCTTTATTATAATAAATACTTGAGTAAATTATGTTTTCGTAGCCAAACGTATAGCCCTTCAAGAGTTTAAACTCATGTATATGCAAAAACAGTCCATCTCTAAGTCGTCGGTGCCAACAAATGACTTAGCCACAAATCGACAAAGTTTAACTGGGGATGAAGGTAGTAGGCCCTTAGTAAACCACAGCCTTAAACGTTTATTCCACTTAACAAAAGCTATCACTGAAGGTAACGACCCTAAAGCTTAAATCACTATAGTTTATCAGGGTGCAAAACTATCGGCATACTGATTGTGTTTTTTGGTTCCGACTTGTTTGGGGTTGCTAATGGACCTCGTGGGTTTGGGAAAGTTTTAAGGTTGCAATGTCATTTGTTTATTTTATTCGGACCATACGCATACTTTAACTTCCAACCAATAAAATTAGATTCTTCCTTAGGCCATTATGATAATCTCATTTAAACGCATGTTCTCATTACACGCCATAAATATTTTTATAAAAATTACAATAGAGTGCACCTCATTTATCTTATTATAAACAAAAAAATGTATTCAAATCAAAAATAAACACGTAACAGTAAGTTGTTATTCTGCAAAACAATTTTCTACTTATATCTTTATTTGGCAAACTTTTGACGATAATACTGTGCTGCAAAATTGATCAACTTTATTTATTCATGTTTTTGTCGGCTCCAGAGTGCAGTGGTCAACATCGTTGTATTCCATGTCGTATCTCACGGGTTTTACTTCTATTGATTTATCGATTTGTATTTAAATTGATTGATCTTTTAATAACGGGGCCTAGCGAGAACGATTAACTTACCTGTCCTTATTACTTTATTCTGCTTTTTTCTTCGAATAAGAGAGGTTGAACAACTGACTATCAAACAGCTTACGTAGAAACAACTTATATTGAGATACCTTCATTGGGAGGGTATATTGGGAGTGCACATCAATAAAAGAAAAAGAAAGAAGTTTAAGCTTTTTTCTTTCACTACGCCTGTTGTTCAGGGATAGTATAAATGGGAAAAAAATGAGATATCTATGTCTTGAACCAATTGATTAAACTTAAATATTTTTAAAATGTTGTATATTCGGAAGTATTCAATAAATTGAATTATGATTATTATGCTTATTATCCTTGTTTAACTCTCGCGGCTCGGAGACTAGAAAAATATTTCTCTGCCGATGGGGGTCGTTTAGGGACCCCAGTGGTTTCTTCATTATTGGCCTTATAATGTTATGAATTTCAAAAAAAAAAATAGTCTAAGGGCTTTAAAATATCTTTCTGCATCATTCCTCATACATTTTTTATAGAAATCTTTTTAATAAATAATCATATTTTAAGTTGCGCGTTAAAAAGACGTCATCCCAGCACACATATGAAATTGCAACTGACGCGTTTAGCCCAGCTATCTTACGAACGATCGCTTATCGCGGGCGCTTATCTCGTTATTGCGTATTTATATAAACTTTAAAAGGTCCAAAAAACTATGATATAAGAATACCTTAATTATAAACTGTATCACCCATATTAAAATAGATATTTAAGAAAATGTGGGTATTGGGGTTGCATTTCTTGAGCTTAGAACCGGAAAAGTTAAATATCATTAAAAAATATTATTTTCAAAGCTATTCAGCTGAAAAAACGATAAAGTATATCTGCACATATACACGTACCAAATAATCTTTTAAATTCTTGATACTTTCAATTCACTATGCTAATAATTCCTACAGGTAATTATGAAAATTGACTTAAGATATAAGAAAGATAAAACTGTGAAGTGATGGCCTAATGTAAGAGAAGTGAAGAAAATTGAGTACTCTTTCTATATTTTCCTTCCTTCTAGTGCTTTCGCCTGGGGAAAATTAAATTTTTCTCTCGCGATCTCCTGATTGCCTGTTACTGTAAGGTGAAATTCAATTTCTACAAGCCGATTTTACACTCTTGGAAGTTCCTTCCGACGCCTTAAGAAAGAAGCCCACTTTATTTCTCTCAGAAATATTAGATTATGCTGTAATATTATACATTATATACCCGGCTTGGCTAGACTATAAACTAGCTTATAATTACTATAGAAGTCGTGGTAATATGCTATTATTTTAGGTATTAGTACCTTTTATATGTACCAGGTACAAGTACAACCTTTCAACATTTTCTCAATAAACACGATCCCCAAACAGTATGTGTCTGTGTGTAGATAGAAACTTTGTTTAAATAGACGGAGCAAATGACAAGGAAATAAAAAAAAAAAATGTAAAAAAAATGGATTTAAAAAAAATACTTTACCTAATTGTACAGTTCATTATAGTTTATCGTTTAAAAAAATTAACTCAATCAAAAAATTTACACAATCTCTTGTTATACTACTGGTTCAGTGATTATATATAACAAAATACGAAACAAAACAATAAACCGAATAAAAATCGAATTTATATGACTGATTTTATTCCATGGAAACCCAAATCAAAAGCATATGTATGCCCTTAATTGAACTGCTTAGAAAATGTATGTGTTAAATAAATATCGACTGTGGAAAGGAAAAAGGACGTAACCCACACATATAAAATTTTAGAAGTGACACAAAAAACGTTTTTTTGTAATTTTGGGTAAAAGGTAAATTATAAAATACACAACCTTGAAGTACAGGGAGACTGGTTAACTGGTTTTTAGTTAACTTTCTCTAATATTAAATATCGCCTGCTGTGGCCCAGTTGGATAGAGCTTGCTCTACCGATCACCCAGGTCTGGGTTCGATTCTCGGTAAGATCACAGTGAATTTGAGAACTATTCAATTCAAAGTTGTAATCGAAGACTGGGTGTCTGTGATGTCTGTGATGTCAATTAACATTATTTTTTTTCCTCCCATCATTCTGATCCTTTAAATACTGGGTGCAGCAATAGCGATTAGCCAACTACCTGTTCTAGCTTTATCCTTCTTTCCTCACTTTAACGATTGTATAATAAATGTTAACCCAATTATTTAAATATTCTATTAAAATAGGATGCTTGTTGGTTAGAGCTTGCTCTACCAGTCACGCAGGTCTGGGTTCGATTCCCGGTCCGAATACAGTGAATTATTCAATTCAAAGTTGTGATCGAAGACTGGGTGTAGCAATAGCCATTAACCAACCACCTTCTTTCCTCACTTTGAAAAAAGTGAGGTTGAGCGAGTAGAGTAACAAACAGTTCTCGTAGAATAAAACTTATGTTGAGATACCTCCATTAGAAGGCCATATGCTCCACATTAAGAGTGGACATGGATAAAAAAATATTTATTAAATTCAATATTGAAAAAAACTTTTTTTTCCTGATCGCAATTTTCAAATGCCTTTCTTTTTTCAAACTTAAAATGTAAATTTAGATACTTATTCGGCATTTTTAGTTTACATCCTTCCATTGATATAACATGTATCGAATTCTACACATTGTGATTATCGAAAAAAATATTGGGTTACAACTTTTTTAGTTTCCACGGTCGATATACAAAATCAAATGAACATCTTGTTTTAAGTATGTAATTTTTTTGTTCTGAAAATATGTACATTTTTATTTCAAGTGTTTTAGTATGACGGCTATGTTTCTCTTAGCTTTTGCTCGGTACAGTCATGTGTTGAAGACGTTTTATGTGATGGATGGACCAACATATTAATTTTAAGGAATTCCCCTAGATGACGCATGAAAGACAGTATGGTTTCCATAGAAACTTAGCTCTGTACGTGCTTAGTTTCAAAGCACGCCTTAAGAAATACCGCACCCCTAATTTCGGCAATCATAATTTATTTAACACTGTATATAAGTTTGACTTCACGCAAGGCGGTTCTAGGCAAAATAATGACGTAAAAAATTAAACTCATTACAGGGTGATATAATATAGGATATGTTATATGAGAGTGGGAAAATTCTGCGAGGGAATAATGAGCTGGACGTGAATTTCGATACTATTGTGTGCGCAAATGTTTTTTTTTATTCTGTGGCAGAAAAAACCTTTTTCATTAAAACATGTAGAACTCTAAGTGATGACGAATGACCGCTATATTATGTTATTAAATTTTTTTTCAATAGATGTGTAAATGTATATTTGTTTATTTAAAAAAATAAAGTACATATTTATATATACCATCTTCGATATTTTTTTTGGAACGCAATCCCTAATTTTGTATGCACTTCAAACCTTTTATAACACGGATATGTATTACACGACATTTTTTGTGGAACCATATAACCGTGTTATACGAGGCCCAAGTGTATATATTAAATAAGAAAATAATAAGTATAAAATAATTCATACAAAGACAAATCAGAGGTAAACCTGATGCCCTCGTTTCGAAATCAATAGACATTCTGACAAAAGTTTTCAAGCACTCATTAATGATACCCTCATATTTTCTTTCTGCGTTCACTCTATCAAACAATCCTCATCAAACAAAAAAACTTATTTCTCTTGGTTTCTTTATACAGTCTTCGAAACGCATCTGCTTCGTTCTCATGGCTTTAGTTTTTGTAAACACAACAGAAAACGTACGAGTACGCACCGCAAGTTTTATGAGGGTTACAATTAACAAACGTATTTAATTACATCATATCGACTGTGGAAAGGAAAAAGGAAGTAACCCACACATAGAAAATTTTACAGGAGACACAAATAAATGTGTGTTTGATGATTTTGGGCCATATGCAAATTTTGAAATATACACAACCTTGAAGTGCACAGAAACTTCTAAGCTGGTGTTGAATTGAGATAATCTAATATTAATTAAATTAATTGTCTATGAAAAATCATAGTATGGTTAATTTTTTAAATATTTTCAACAATCCTTCTCCCAAAAGATGTACACGTCAACTGCTAACTAAATAACTAGCATAACTAAAAAATATATAGACACAATTTTATGTTATCAAACATGCAAAGTATTGTTTATTGTTATGTATCCATACGGAAAAATAACATTGTACAACATAATTGAATTAACAACAAATTATTGTTTGATTATAAAAACTGAATCTGTTTCGTCATAAACGATGTTGGAATTTGTTAATAGAGAAAATCTGTTAATTCCAGTTCAACCATATAATCAAAATTCCACACATTTTTGTAAATGTAAAATTCTTCAAAAATTCTCGTTAAAAAACAAAAACAGTAGATTCTGTTACAATTACGTTAACAATTCCTGCAACTGCATGCATGCGAAACCTCACTAAATCCGTTCTCGCACGTAGATAGCTTTATCAGAGGTTGTTATTTGATAAATCGCGGCCATAAAATAAAATTCTTTATCATTGTCTTCTTCGTTGACATATTTTACAATTAGAAGAAGTAATTTTACGTACTATTGGCGTGTTTGGTCTTCCCAAAACGACAGTGAAACTTGCATGAAAAGTTTTAATTCTTTTGCCCCAGTATTCTTAAATACGGTAAGAAAATATTCACCTTTGAATCACTATAGACAGCTTAAATGAATGTTTGCTGTTTTGAAAGTTATCACACAATTGAGGAGTCTAGTTACAAAAGCGATATAACCATATTTTGGCTAAATCGTGAAAACAATTGTAATATATTCTTATTTTAAGTAGACATATTTTATATTATATGTTAACTTCCTAATCTCAGTTCTTAATCTTTAGCTGCCTGTGTGGTCGAGTGGTCAACGTCGTTGGCTTTGGTTACGGAGGTCCCGAGTTCGAATCCCGGTACGGACAATTTTATAAATTGATTTTTCAATCGATTTATGAATATCTGTTAGAAGGCATGGATGTATGTGATGTCTTGAATTCCCCCCTCCCACCCATCCTATCCTATAAACGGGACGTATTGAGAGCGATTAGCTATTCACTAGTCCTGTCCTAGCCCTATCCTTCTATTCTTTAGTAAAAGAGAGGTTGAGCAATTGAGTAACAAGCAGTTCTCGTAGAAACACATCTGTTGAGATGAACTCCATTAGGAGTCCATATGCTCTACATTGGGAGCGGACATGGTTTTAAAAAAATCTCAGTTCAAGTTCATCCGTGCACTTGAACGCCTGAAGATGCCGAAAGGCGAAACCCGGGTCGTTAGTGACAAAACTTGTATGAATTTACATAATTTGAAAGATTCAAATTCCTAAGCTTAATATAATATTACAAAAAAAAATCCTATCATAATCAGCAATATATTTATGATAGGAATATTTAAATTCTAGTTAATCTTGTTTCTGGTATGTACAATTTTATTTTGACTGCAAACCTTACTTGATCAATATGCTAAGAAAAAGAGTAGATTAAGACAACTTTAATAGAGATCCCTATCTGATTATTCACTCTATAGTCGAGACAGTGTAATTCGGGGTAGTGTAATTGGGGGAGTGAATCTCATACAAATTTAGAGATTTAATTTGATGCAAAACTAAGATTTCCCTTAGTTATGCAAAAAAAATGGACGAAATATTTAGTTACCAAGTGATAAAATGCAAAGCGCGCCAAAGTTCAACACATAAACAATCGCACGGCTATACGTGTATAGCCTGACACGTGTTGAATACAAAAACGCTAGCCAACATTTGACTGTATGCGTCGCACAGACGACCGTCTAGTAGCAGCGAAAATTCAATGCGACAGTGCAATTGGGGAATTTGGGGTAGTGTAATTGGGGGTTCTACTGTATATGATCTTTAAATTGAAAAGCTCTCTTGATAAGGCCCTGCCTCGATTTAAGAGATGTTGTAAAGAATATTCATTTATATTGCGATTTGTGAGTGGAAGAAGCTTTGAAAGCACTTAATTAAGACAACATATAAAATTTTATTCATGATTGCGTGAATAAACATTATCAAAGCACGGATTGCACAGGAAACTATTTGTTGACCTCTGAACAAGGGTGTTCTAAAAATAAGCAAACAAAAAAGAAGTCTTTTCGCCCGAGAACAAATTGCAGCAAAACTTTTAATTTGGTTTCAACTTTTTCCCGGAGCGAATTTATAACCCGCCCGACGTATTGTGTTTTATGCACTTACGAAACATCTATTAAAAAAGATTGGATACGTAAGAATAAAACTATTTCAATTCAAAACAAATGAGTAGAAAAAATATTTATTTATTTAATTAGCCGCCTGTGTGGTCGAGTGGTCAACATCGTTGTTTACCGCTACGGAGGTCATGGGTTCGAATCCCGGTACGGGCAGTTTTATAAATTGATTTTTCAAATCGATTTATGAATTTCTGTTCAAATGCATGGATGTGTGTGATGTCTTGAATTCCCCCCTTCCACCCATCCTATCCTATGAACGGGGCGTATTGAGAGCGATTAGCTAACCACTAGTCCTGTCCTTGCCCTTTCCTTCTATTTCTCCTCTCTTTGGAAAAAGAGAGGTTGAGCAACTGAGTAACAAACAGTTCTCGTAGAAACATTTCTGTTGAGATAAACTCCATTAGGAGTCCATATGCTCCATATTGGGAGCGGACATGGTAAAAAAAAAAAATCAACATTGCAAAAGGTTGACCAAATAAAAATTTAAAACTTTTACAATGAAGAAAAAAAACAGTATTTTTTTTATAGATAGAAATTTAAAAAAAAAATGGCAATGCGCCAAATATTTTCAAGGTTTAAAGATCATACGAGAAAAACTCGATGAGAATTTTAGTATTGTAAGTCACTCGAGATAAACTCGAGGTAAATTGACATCACAAACACTCAAATTTAAATTGAAAAATCTTATTGACCTTACCGGGAATTGAACCCAGACCCACCTGGTTGGTAGAGCAAGCTCTCACCAACTAGACCACAACGGACAAAATAGCAAAGAAGTCAACTGAATAAGCTCTGACGAACTCTACTTTAATACATAAAAAATAGTATTCGTCGGAACTCACCCACGTCTACGTGGAATATGTCAACATCCGAAGCAATATTGTTGAACACCGTGAAATCTCTCCTCAGTGGCATCCCCATTGGCAGGTTGGTTCTTCACCTTGGGAGAACAAACAATTCATGTCCACAATTTATCAAAAGATTAATACTATTGATTATTAAGAATATTAACTGGTTAGGCGTGCTATGCTACATTTTTTTTTTAATTTAAGATTTTGACTGAAAGTGTTTGGTGGAATTTCAACATTAAATCTAAATCTTTCAAATTATGTACTTGCACACGAGTTTTATCCTTAACGACCCGATCCATCATCAAATCTGTAGGTTAATCCATTTCGCTAGCTATATACTTTGAACGATTTAAATTTAATATTGTAATATAACTTCAACATAACGTGGCTTATTAGTTATAATATATTTAAAAAGTAATTTAATATTTGTAGTTTCACAGTTATTGTTTTTAATTAAAGTAGGTGGCTATTTGGCTTATGCCACTGTCAGAACTATGTTTAAAATTGTATTTACTTATTCTTGGTTTAAAAAAATATATAATACATTATATCTAAGTTTTTATCTATTCTAAGTTAGAATATCTAACATCCTAAAATATATTAAACAATACAGCATTAAATGTAATAAATTTACTTTATGCGTTTTCCGGAACGATTACATGAAAATGGGATTAATAAGTAGTCTTTAAAGCAATTTTTTTAGTGCAGTTAAGTACATTATTTTTTAAAGACTACATAAACAATTTTTTACAATAATTATGATATATATAGTTAGAAAATATTATACATCCATAATATTTAAACGTTTAGTCAGTGTCTGACAAATTCAATGCATTTTAATTTGAATTAAGTTATGCCAAATGAAGGATTGACCATAAAGAAAAGAAAACAAAAATTTGGAATAAACTACTTCTTATTTTACTTTAAAGTTGTTGTCAGCATAAGAACTACACCGCAAGCAACAACAATTATCATGATGTCCCAGTTATTCAAAGTACCGTATTATTTTCGCTTTAAAGAAAACCACCACAGTTAACGTGTTTTGTGCTTTGAGCTTTTAGAATATGGTGCGAACAATAGCTTTGCAAGAAATATTTATAATTACTGTGGAAATGCATTATTGTGCATTATCACGTTATAAAAGCAACGAGAAAAGTTTAACTTCATTCAATTCGGATATCAAAATAAAACTTTACCTGCAATGCGATTATATATCTACAAAAGTTTATTTATTAATTTTTTTGTATCCATGTCCGCTCCCAATGTGGAGCTCATGGAGATATCTGAACAAAAGTTTTTTCTACGAAAACTGTTCGACCTCACTTTATTTCAAAGTGAGTAGAAAGAAAAGAAGGATAAGACTAGAACAGGACTAGCGGTTGACTAATCGCTATTGCTACACCAAGTAATTGAAGGATCAGAAGGATGGGAGGAGAGTAAATAATGTAATGAATTTACATCACAAACACCCAGTCTTCGATCACAACTTTTAACTGAATAATTCTCAAACTCACTGTGATCTTACCGGGAATCGAACCCAGAACTGCGTGATCGGTAGAGCAAGCTCTAATCAACTGAGCCACATCAAGCGATAAAACAATAGTACTTTTACTTTAATTGTTTTGCAATAAATTTTCGTAAATAATATAAGTGATTGTATAATTACACAAAATTAAAATGTTAAACACCATAAAGTAGAAAGTAATACTGTGTTTTTATTAATATAATGTCTTTCCACCAAGTATTGACAGTGAATACCCCAAAAGTGATATATATATACTTATTTCCTATTCATATTTTTTAGTTTTTAAAACACATTCACAAAGTAAATTTATATTATATCGATCGTAACTTTTAGCTTTTATCATATAATTACTCTCTAGGTGTACGGGATATGCAACTCCGCCGTGAGGCGTTTTATTATGTACGCCGGCAGAGGAAACTTACAGTCGGCCATATTATTAATAAAGCTTGTCTATCAAGATGAAACCTACTTAAGTACGCCTGTGCAATGTTATGCATCGACGCTTTGAGAAGCATTCCTCTACTGCAGTGCACCTCAAACCTCTTAGCGCATAGCTAACGCACCCCACTTACGTACAGGCTGTTTCAATACTGATAATTGAAACAGTCAAACAAGAAATTATAATAGAAAGCACTTGAGCTGAGAATTAATTTACTTATAAGTCAGATTGAAACATACTGTCCTTATTTGATTAATTCTAAATTACCGGAATGGAAATAATGAGATAATAATAAAATTATTTATTTTTTGACTTGTCATAGTTAACAAGGGATTTTAATTACTATAAAATAATAGAAACAAACTGTAAGCCCGTTGCCCTCAACGGAAATTTTTTTGCATTATCACAAATCAGAAATTGACTGGTGTGAAAAATAAAATGTAAACTTATTTATTGAATAAACCAGAAGGCTTACACTCAAATAATGCTCTAGTTTAAATATATATTTTTTTAAGAAGTCTTCTTATGATGAATTACATTTTTTGCACTATATCTGTTTTATTTGACGGCACCTCTTCTTTTTTTTGCGCGATTTACTCATTGTTACACGATTTTAACACGAAAATTCAATACGTTCGTTCAAAAATTCGCAAACAAAATATATTTCGCAACTGACAGTGACTAAGTTTTACTGTTCTGTAAATAATCAAAATTTACGTCTGAACCAAATTCAATAAAATAAACTTACTGCTCAAAGGGCTATAAAATATAATCTAACAATAAGCTTTGAGACAGCACGGGTGTCGACTCTTAAAATGTTGAGACACCGTATAACATATAGCATAACAAAAATCATTAAGACAGTGGGGGGTGTCGACTCTTAAAATGTTGAGAAACCTTGTCACATATAGGATGACAAAAGTCGTGAAGATAGTGGGGAGTGACGTCCCTAAAAATGTTGGAGCTCTATCATAGCTTAAAATAGTCCAAATCAGTGTCTTTGATCATTTGAAAATTTTCGAAAACTATGCAAACTTTCAAATTCAGTTTTTTCATTATTTTGATTTATGGATATACATTTTTTTTCTTCTAAGCCAGAAAAAAATGTTGTTTTCTAAATACTGTCATATCGAAAAAAAATCGCTTTTAATATGATTATGGTCACTCATAAGCAACGGAAATAAAATCTTAACTTTATTTAAGAAAAAAAATAATACGAGTGAAACGAAATCTCATATAAAAATAACCATTAAAATTAAAATTCAGTTGTTTGACTTTATTGTGTGTCCATAGCTATCTGCGTATTTATTCTTTTAGATTCCGGAAAATATTCTTTAATAATTAAATAGCAAAAATCGACTAGTAATTTAATTTTCCATCTGAGTTCATTGATTCTTCTTCATATTTTCCTGGAAAATTTAATTTTACTTTCACGATGAAGTTGATTTCCTGGTAAAATATTTTAAGTCAAGTAATATTATTCTCTGAACATTATATATAACACAGTAATTTCCGTAAAAAAAATACAGTATTTTTTAGACTCTTTCTAGGAAGATTATTTTTATTATGCAAATTTGTATTTTTTTATCCTGCTCAGATATTATATTCCATTTTAAATTTGTTATTTTTTGTGGCATAAATTAATATACTCGTTAAACAAGGTAATTTGGTTCCAAGATATCGTCGTATGATGCAAATCCGAGATTTACAAAATTGATAATAATTATTATTTTTGTTTCAAAAATACTTCAGTTATTCTTTATCACTTTTAAAACAATCTGATGTTTTCAGCCCAGCTTAAAGATTAGTTTTATGAGTTGTCTAGTTACAAAAAACGTAAGGTTAGTATTAGAAAACAGTCTTTGTTTTAAGTAAAGATTTTTTATTGTATTCTTTCCTAAAATAAAAAGAAAAAGTCAATGTTTATTGCAGGGCTGTGGAGTCGGAGTCGTGAAAAATGATGTGTATTTAAACAAAATAGTCAAAAGTGTTAACATTTCATGCTTGGCTGACTAAAGATGATGTGATGGTATACATATATATAAGTTAAAATGAAATTATTGAAAAATTTCCTCGGTATCGTAGTTGTTAATTATTTTATAACTGGAGTAGGAGTCGGAGTTGGAGTCGGAGTCGTCTTTTTTTTCACACGACTTCACAGCCCTGGTTTATTGACCGATAAATCAATCGATTTATGAATTTCTGTTCAAAGGCATGGACGTTTGTGAAAATCTAATTACCCTTTAATTTTTAAACACTTTTGATGATATAAACTCTCTAAGGAGTCCATATGTTTGACATTGATGTGGGTATGGTAAAAAAACATACAATTTTATAAATACTGGAAAAATCAAGAGAGTTTAGGGTTATGTAATAAAAATAAATTGGGTTAATTATTCTTCCTGAATCATTGATCACTTGAACAATCAACTATTTACTTAAATAACGGAGTGTTTAATTTTCGTATTATTTTAATAAAATAACCGTTGTGAACATTACTTATTTTACTGACCATAAATTGAAATTGAATATCGAACAAATAAACAATAAATGTTTCCAATCGTTCTGTAAAAAATAAATACATTTAATTATGCAAAGCCTCGCTTATGTTTTCTTTGAATACATTAAAGTTTATTCAGGTTGTTAAAATGACATGAAATGTGATTCATTCACCGTTATGATAAAAGTTGGCGTTGACATTTACTGTATGCATCAAAATTTTAATTACCATCGTAGTAGTTAAGCTTTCGAACCATAAAAACGAGCATATAAAAGTTCGTTTCGAAGAGCTTTACTAGCAATTTTTTTAATTCATTATAGATATAGGGTAACATTTAACTCATAGCCTATTTGCTAATTAACGGTATGAAAAATTCATTGTTTGTTCAAAAGTTTAAGTAATTGGCTTAGTTTGAATTTTTAAATCCCTTGCGCTTAAGTATTCAGTCAATATTAGTATTTTTTGCCATGTTAATGTGAAAATTATTTTATTCAAGCAAACTCATTATAAAAGTTCTTTGAATATGTTTTTTTTAGACTACTCACCATTTTAACCCTTTTAGTATTGAGTTATTTTTTAACTGAATTAGGTTTATATTAAGAAAAATACAAAATTTTTTGGTACTAATTTCCAGTTTTATTTAATAAGATCAGCATCGGTTTCAGTTATGGCAAGCTTTATCAACTGATAAGGCATATAATTTAACAGTGCTATGTATACACAAAAAAACTGAAATATTTTTTTTTCTAAAAACTTGGCATTGAAAATAATTTATGAATAAGTGACTCTAAGCTTACACAAATCAAAATTTTTGACACCTCTGACATGCTATTGCAAATATCATCATTTGATACTTTCGATGGATTGGGCGGTAACTTTGTGGAATTTTAGTATAAAATATAAAATAACTTCGATTATTCCACGTATTGTACTACAGACTGTGACACGTGTTTCGCCTTTTTTCGAGGCACCATCAGACAGACTTAATTTTACAAATGCTTGCATAAGAACAAAGTAAGCTTGAATTCGTACTTAAGCAAGCATTTGTAAAAGTAAATCTGTCTGAGTATGCCTCTGAAAGAGGCGAAACACGTGTCACAGTTTGTAGCACAACACGTGGAATAATCTAAGCAATTTTATATCATTATTTGATTTTGTATAAATAGCACTGTTAAATTATATTTCTTATCAGTTGATAATGCTCATTTTAAACAGCGGTTTCGCTCATGATCTTGACAAAATTAAAGTGGAAGTAGTACAAAGGAATATTGCGTTTTTTTTTAATATAATGCCTTTCCGCCAAGTATTGTCAGTGAACACCATAAAAGTGGTTTTAAAAAAGTATCAATAGCTTCAACGGATTATTGCAACCATTAAAACTAAGCCTTACCTCACCTTAATAAATTTGAATTCATTGCGCCAGGGTCTCGTTCATTTTTTAATGGATAAGTTCCTAAATAATCACGTTTTTCGATATCAGCTTTATTAGAAATGGGTCCGATGAGAAACAAACACAGTAGTTTACTACTGTGTTTACTACTGTGTAAAACACAGAGGAAAAGTTCATCCTAGTGGCGGCAACAAAATATCAAAATCATCAGTTTTGAATAAGTTATATGAATATAAAAAAAGTTTACAAAAAATCTACCGTAGACGCACGAATTTAAGGTGTTTTTTCGATCTCTGTAAAAAGTAAACAATGAAAAAAATTCTCATCTATTTCACCATTCGTTTATTTATGTTTAAGAAATACATAAAAAAATTCAAAAAATAAATAAATTCAAAACTCGAAAAGTTATCGGCTGGTAAAGATAAAGGTGGGGTCCAAAAAAAAGGTGGAATCCTGGCGTACATGATTCCAAGCCTTCTGGTCATTTGATAACAAAATAATTAGCGGATTCTTATTTAATAAAAATGTCGCTATCGCTCGTACCTCGGAAAATTTAAAAAAAAATCACAAAATGGCACCTGTTTGAAAAGAAAATTTCAATTTTTTTTATTTTTTTAAATGGATTAAATATTTAAAAAAAAACTTAAATCTGCTACGGGCTATAGAAAAATGTACAGGGAAAGCTCACACACAATTTTAAATAAATTGGTTTTGTAGAACTTATGCTAGAGATATTATGCACGCCAGCTTGAAGAAAGTAGTTTTGAGATAAACGCGTTTAAAGTTTCGAGTTTCGATTTGTTCCGGTCGGACTAGCTTAGTTGCTGCGTTACCAAAATTGCTGTAACTCAGTAAACAATTAAAATTTTGAAAAATCTCTTTGAGGATATACTCTCAAATGTCTGAACTATATAAAAAATATAAAAAAGAACTTTTCTACTCTAGAATAACCCCCTTAAGATAATAAATAAATACGCTGGAAGGTTTCGTGTTTTCCAAATACCCGAGAAATAAAAATATACACACTCTTAATACAAATTATCATACAATCGCTATTAAAAACCAAATTACACGTGATTTGCTGAAAGCTCAGACCGTCTCTTGTTTATAACAATCAAACCTTCTAGCTCCTGTAACGTGATATACATACAATGTATATTTACTTACTAATAATGTTTTTTTTAATTATCAATTCACACAATCACTTCAAAATGTATTAATAATTACATCAATATTATTTGTTTACAACAGTAGCACGCAAGTTGTGTCTCACGGGCCACCCACTTCACTTATAATTTAAGATTTCGACTAAAGGTGCTTGGTGGAATTTTAATATTAAATTTGAATCGTTCAAATTATGTACATTCAAAGAAATGTTGTTACTAACGACCCGGGCTTCGCCTTTCACCATGTCCGCTACGAGTTTGGAAAATATGGACTCCTTATGGAGTTTATCTCAATATAAATGTTTCTACGAGAACTGGTTGTTACTCAGTTGCTCAAACTTTATTTTTTCAAAGAGAGTAAGGATAGAAGAATAGGGCTAGGACAGGACTAGTGGTAAGCTAATCGCTCTCGATACGCCCCGTTCATAGAATAGAATGGGTGGGAGGGGAGAATTCAAGACATCACATACATCCAAGCCTTCGAACAGAAATTCATAAGCCGATGAAAAATCAATTTATTAAACTGTCCGTACCGGAATTTTAACCCGTGCCCTCCATAGCCGAAGCCAACAACGTTGACCACTCGACTATACAGGCGACTTTGTCACCTTACTCATCGTCATTAACCGCTGCATCACGGGCCCATATTTATATATATATATTTATTCAAATATTGTTTTATAGTTTTCAAAGGGAAATAATATTAAATTTTAATCGTTCAAATTATGTACATTCACACAGATTTTGTCACTAACGACCCGGGATTCGCCTTTCGGCATCTTCAGGCGTTCAAGTGCACGGATGAACTTTAACTGGAAATTAATATTTTATTTTGAAAGCATAAATTTAACCACTTTTAAGGTGTTCACTGTCAATACTTGGTGGAATGGCATTATAATAAAAATAATAAAACATATTTAGTACTTCTTTCACATAAAATTTATTTGATCAGGACCGGTTTCACTCATGGTGTTCGTTTGGTGGTGGTTGCGGTGTTGCTGATTTTGTTGAAGTACACAGACTCATTACTTGGAAGCAGGAAATACACAAAATCATCATTAAGTTGTTTACTTTAGTAATGTAGAGTTTCACTTTGTTTAGAAATTTACCAAATTTTAATTGGGTTTATAATTGACATCATTTGCCACTTACATTTATTAGTATGATGAATTTTTAATTGTATGTTATAGGTGTTAAGCATTTTAATTTTGTGTAATTATAATGTAGTTTGTAAATCCTTTTCATTGTTAATAGTTGCTTACACCTTATATTTAAATTTAATTTGTATAAATAGCACTGTTTATATATTTTTCTTATCAGTTGATAGTGCTCGCGATGAGCGAAACCGGTCTTGATCAAATAAATTTTATGTGGAAAAAGTACTAAAAATGTTGAATTAATTTAATGTAAAGAATCCGTGAGAGATAAGGTTGCCCGCTACTGATATAGGTTTGTGAAAACTCATCTCCATATTCTAAACTTATCTCATCATAACAACGCAGACAAAACAACTGACTGGTAATTTTCCAATAACACAATTAACTATCAATCTGAACCAGTTATCCGAACCAACCCAAATTCGCTGTAACTCAAACCGAAGCTTTCAAAATGCGAAGTCGTCTCGATACAACCGCGGACCACAGTTTAACAGCACTCGATGAAGCCGAAACAGATTTCTTAAGCTCCTGAGAACTGTTCTTGTTTGTTCGGCTTAGCAAGCACTTAAATTATAATTATTATGCATATTCCGAGATTCCTGAAACATTTGACTTGCGCCCTGTGAATTTCGCCCAGAGTCAGGGGTGGTAATTGAAGCGTGCGTTATATGTTTGATTTTATTGAATGCTTCATGAGGAACGCGGTGTGACTTGCACGCTGCTTAGGGGAAACGATCATTAGTAATCACTCGGCAGATTATCACGTCCCCTCAGTCGATAAAATGAATTTATTTTAATAGGACGATGCTGGTTATATTGCCGTATGATCATCCCTGGAGGGTTTTTACTTGTATATGGCTCAAATTTATCGAGAAAAAAAATGGATACATGTATATTTTTTTTTAAAGACCTTCTACTTTTGCTAATCACTTAAATTCGGACGGACACGTGTTCAATCAGGAACAAGGGATAAAAATGTTACACCCAAATACGGACGGTGATAAGCTTTTTTACCAGGAAATTTTGGAAATAAACAGAGCACAACTGCATCGCTTTCCGATTTTAAATGAAATATTGAATATGCCAGGATCTCCACTGCTGTACCCTATATAAATATAGTCATAAAACCTTTTCCGACAAACAAATAAATATAATTCTTAAAACCACTCACTCAAAATCTTTAGGCATTCCCATCAGCTTATCCTTTTCGCCAGCAATGGCTTTAAACTCAATGAGACATTTATTTACTATATAAGCACGAACCATTCATTTAGTCAGTTCAAGTTCATCCGTGCACTTTAGTTTCAGTTTCAGTTTTACTATTCGATATTCGAATAGTTGATAATGACGAATAATTGGAATCCCTAATAGCGAACACTTACAGAGTAATATGTTCATATTTGAAGAAATTTAACGAATTTGAGAAAAGTGGATTCATTGCCATTTTTATAATTCTGGTTCAGGTCAGTTTATATGTATGTATTAAAAGAATTCGTATACGCCTCTTGGCGACAATCAGTCGTAAGCTGTTAATAACTTTTTTCATAAGTACGCTTGAAGAATTGACTTAAAGCTGATTGGACGCCTGAAAACGCCGAAAGGCGAAACCTGGGTCGTTAGTGACAAAATCTGTGAAAATGTACATAATTTGAACGATTCAAATATGATACATTTTACCATTTTAACTTTCTTACAAGGAATATTAACAAGGGCTCGGCTAATCTGAAGCTAAACTGAAGATGTTACAGGCATACTTAAAGCTCTCGAGCTGCAATTACGTGCCATGCTCTTTAACTAGTTTTACGTCAGTGATTAAAAGTTAATATGATTATTTTTTTAACTTCATTTTGAGTGTCTAGCTCATTATTTCTCAACAGGGGGCCACAGCATGTACAAATATCTATAAACTTCCAAGTTTTGACAATCGGGCAGTGAACAAAATATTTTTAAATTCTGATAAAAGCTAAAAAAAAAATGTGTCGATTTTTTTTTTCTGATGTTTGATTAAAATGTGTTGATTTCGGATAATCCGCAAATCTCTGGGAAATTCTGGAAAGAGCTAGAAAAAAAAGTCTTGCGTCTTTCCATTTTGGGGATTCCAAAAACTATCTTGGAATCTTTCAATCTCGAAAAACTTATTTGTACGGATCACGGAAAAATATGAGACTCAAAAAGCACCTCGGGCCCAAAAAGCTTGAGATACTATGGTCTTGCTCAGTAAAGAAGACCTGCGGCCTTTTGGCTACACTGATGTGGTCTTTTGGCTTGATAAAAACATTCACTCTGAACAAAAAATTGTACGCAAGCGTTTGAAAAAAGAGCGTAATCAACCTATCATATGTTAGACAGTCGAAAAAAAAGGAAGTAGGTGTCAACGTTCTCTTGAACAAATGTCAACGAATGAAAGGTTTCACACCCCTGGTATATCTTATATTTAATCAACTGAATAAAATAATATATTAATAACAGTTTATTTCTCGCTTTCGAACCTTGTATTTACACTGCCTGCTTACAAATCTGTAGATTATCAAACAAACAAGTGACTCGAACGCTCTGGTGAAATAATAACAAAGCACATACTATTTTGCGTATGATTATGCTTTGTGTTTAAGTACTGCTTCTCAGTATTACGTTCTTGTTCGGCTGGAAATTTTGCATTTTCCGAGAATCACTTGCTTCATTTTAATAAACTTAATATAATATATACATAGTATGCTGTTGCAAGATTTACTAGACGTAATCTTGTGGTTTATATTTCTTATCAGTATCGCACTTTTCTTGCACGGTTTATCTCACGGTGTTATTAGGATAAGCATATATTAAATTGTCCTCGAGAATGTCTGCAAATAAACTTACACAGTGCTCGATTGCCTGTATACTTTTATATGAACCACGTGAATTTTAATTTGACATATGGTACATCAAAAAATGTTAAATCAGTTTTCTAACATTTTATCCGGAGTATTATGATCCTTTTCATGAAAATCCTTTTAATTGTTAGTAATTGCTTACACCTTTTTATTTCAATTTAACTTGTATAAATAGCACTGTTTTATTTATTTTCCTTATCAGTTGATAATGCTCGTAAGGAGCGAAACCGGTCCTGATCAAATAAATTTTAAGTGGAAAAAGTACTAAAAATCTTTCATTATTTTTATTATAATATTGTATTGATTTTTATTTCCAATCATCACTTATTTCTCAGAATGTACACACTAAATCAAATTATTCAAAACATACCAATATCTAATATTTAAATATACCCGCCCATAAAGCTTTCAATTTAACTTATTTAATTAAAAACTTTTAAGGCTCTTTTTCAAGATATTCTAAATTATTTCTCAGTAATGTATTGATCGTTTTAGGATAGTTTTTCTTTATGTGTATCTCATTCGACTAATCTTTTTTTGACCTTTCCGGGCAAAGAAAGAAAAAAAGGAAAAACTTTTATTACGAACTTCCAGAGTAAAAGCTAAGCAAATAAGTTGTCAGAGGCTTTCTGAGGAAGCTTTCTCAAGCATTTAGACTCAAACACAGCAATGTACACTTGGCAAATAAGCTTTATTTTATCCCATAATTAATAAAACTTTATTTAACTTTTATTCCATATTATTGTTATCAGTTTCGAAAAAACGATGCATACAAATAATAAAATATTTTATTAATTTTTATTTTCATATAATTTTGATAAATAACTCAAAGTATCCTTTTTTGAATATTTTGATTTGTCATTAATAATTTTAAAAATATCTTTAAAAAAATTCTTTTTCAGAATCTTCCTGGCTGTTGATTTTGTTTAAGTACTACTACTTGGAAGCGGGGAAAAACCGGAAACTATCATTAAGCCTATTCACTCTATTAATGTCATTATTTTCATTGTATCACTTTGTCAAAAAAAACTCAATTTTTAATAATGTTTGTAATTACTTTCAATCCCCATTCTAAATTTATTAATCTGAGATGACTTTTTAATTATATGTTAGATGTGTTAAGCATTTTAATTTTGTGTTATTTTAGAATCACTTTTAATGTAATTGGTAATTTCTTTTCAATGCCAATTGTTGTTTATAACTGTTCATTTTTGTATAAATAGCATTGTTAAATTATATTTCTTATCAGTTGACGATGCTCGTAATGAGCGAAACAGGTTCTAACATATTAAATAAAGTGAAATGAAGTACAAAGGAATATTGTGTTTTTACTAATATAATGCCTATCCACCAAGTATTGACAGTGAACACCCTAAAAGTGGCCTTCTTTTATTCATAAAAATAGTCTTTAAAATAGAATTGGACGGGATCCCAGGATTGGAGGCCCTACTCAGAACTCATCAATGTTATTTCCTAACTTCTGCCGGCACGGTGATTTTTAAATTAAGTGGATTTTTGAATGATTGATTTAATATATCTGACAAATAAAAGTTATTGTAACTCTCTGAATTATGTGCTAATACAACATTGGAAAGTTTTTTTAAGACGCTCTGTGAATATTAATCGCGCCCTTTTTCAACTTCTACACCGTTAACGACCAAATTATGCATTAAGACATTTTTTACATCATGTGGAGATTTACATTCTGCACGCAAACTCGCCATACATCTTTTAAAATAAATAAAATTTATTTGTCTCTATTTGCTGTGCGGGTATTTATTTTATTTATTACTATTGTATTGCAGAATATTTGAATATATCAGTGTTTCCCAACGAAAGGCGTACGCCCCGCCGGAGGGCAATTCAAATATTTTATGGAGGAAATCCAAATCGTAAATATTTGTTGCATTCTTTAAGATTTTCAGATTTAAAATAAATTTCTTTCCTGTCTTAGTAGTTGAACATTGGAAATGTATTAATCTTTAAACCCCTATTCAACTTAAATAAAAATGCAGTGGCTTAGCTCTGTATTGAGACAGAAACAAAATACCAAATTATGATAAAACTAGGTAGTATGGAAAATACTGTTGCCATTCATATTATCATATTTTGGATTTTTTTATCTATGTCCGCTCCCAGTGTGTAGCATATGGCTTCCTAACGGAGGTATTTCAACAGAAGTTTTTTCTACGAGAACTATTTGTTACTCAGTCGCTCAACCACACTTTTTCAATGTGAGTAGTAGGGAAAGAAGGATAAGGCTATAACAGGACTAGTGGTTAACAAATCGCTATTGCAACATACATTTATTACAAAATAAAAATGATGGGAGGAGAGTAAATAATGTGAATTGACATCACAAACACCCACACAACTTTCAATTGAAAAATTCTCAAATTCACTGTAATCTTACCGGGAATTGAACCCAGACCTGCGTGATCGGTGGAGCAAGCTTTAACCAACTGGGCCACAACAGGCGACATTTTGGCAAATTAATGATTTTTATTTAAAAAAAAATTGTTTGAACATTACAAACCAGAGACTATCAACTATGAAAATTTACCAAATTATTACTTCACATAAAAACACTTTGCAGATCATATCAAGCGTGCATAAATCTTACTTTACAATGTTTTATTCCAAGTTTAGACATATCCATTATTTAAAAAAAATGAAATTTAACAACTTTTAATATATCAAAATAAAAAAAAACAATATTTTCCAATTTAAGATTTTGACTGAAGGTGCTTACCAAGGACCTTCAGTCAACATTTAAAGTTGTATTGTACAAGATTCTTTTTGCAGAAATAATAACTACGAATAGATCAACGCATCGATTATTTTAAGCACGTGAAATATGTTTAGTATTAAATAAAATGGGAGAGATTGTGGTTAATACAGAGTGACATTCTCCAAAGTTATATGATCAGTCGTGTATTTATCAATCAACAAGAGTTAGCAAAAAATCACTCAAACATACGCCAACTTGTTTAGTTTGGGCCACAGGGCATCTCAAGAGAATGTGGCCTTCATTATTGAAATGCAATCGCGTCCCGCACTACTCGTCCCAAGCAAGTCATTGAAGGCTTCTTCTCCCTTAGGAAATCGATTAAGACCGTCGCGTGGTATGGGAAATGATACGGGGCTGCCTTAATAATACAGCCTCCGAGGTCGACTTCAAACAATTGGTCTAAGTGTTTCAGGAATTATTCATAAAGATCTCGGATGAATTGTTAAAATAATTACAACAGGTCTTTTTCTCTCAAAGATACTATTTGTCTGCCTGTAACGTATACTACCCACAAAATTTCGCTTGAACAAATGAAGCAATGGAGAGTGTGTATGTGGGTGTACGTTTTCTGTGCGTTGATATGTAACACTGTTTAATCATGTACAATATTACTTGTAATACAGCAAAAACAGGAAACTATCATTGAGCCTATTCACTTATTAATGTAGCATTTTATCACTTTGTCAAAAATTTCCCGAATTTTAATTTTGTTTTTAATTACTTTCAGTCACCACTTGAAATTTATTAATCTTGGATGACTTTTTAATTATATGTTAGATGTTGTAAACATTTTAATTTTGTTTAATGATAGAATCACTTATACTATAATTTGTAATTTATTTTCAATGTCAATTGTTGTTTACACTTTTCCATTTAAATTTATTTTTGTATAAATAGGATTGTTAAATTATATTTCTTATCAGTTGACAATGCTCATAATGAGCGAAACCTGTCCTGACCTATTAAATAAACTGGAATAAAGTACAAAGGAATATTGTGTTTTTATTAATATAATGCCTTTCCACCAAGTATTGACAGTGAACACCCTCAAAGTGATATATTTGTACATTAAGAGATCTTCTATAATTGCTTTGATCCAATGTCATCAATTTGTAGTCATTACTAATTTTTTTTTAATGAAATAGCTACTGGCAGATTATCTTTTTAGTTCGAGAGTCTTAGAGAGATCTTTCAACAATACGATGTTTACGAAAATGGGTTAATGGATAGTCAATCGCATTTTCATAAGGTAGAGAACAAATAAGAGTAGGGTATACCTAGTTTATATATATTTTATCCCTTCTTCTTTTCCTCTTTTCAGTGATTAGAGATATATGAAAACATCAAAATCTTACATTTTGAGACAAATTTACAAATTTATTTAAAAACTTCACGAACCAGAATTATGAAAAGTATGATAAAAGTCTTAACCTTTAAATGCAATATTTTCAACATTTTAATTTTTTTTTAATTATTTCTTACACCTATACAATGGGTAGGTGTGATTGCAGGAAAACTAATTTCAGAAAACATCGATAATTTTTTTAAATATTTTTAAAGTACTAAGTAAAAAGTATAGAGTACTAAAGTACTAAAGTACTCACCTAATCACCTGGGCATTATAGCCATAAAACATGATTTTCAGACAATTTCGAAAAAGGCAACTCTTAATTAACACAATAAAACTACGTAATGCTAGAATGATGAACCATGCTTTTTTTTGTTGTTAAAATTGTATTAAAAAAACGGTCGAAAATCAACGGCCACCAATACTCCAGCTTGCTCTGTTTAAATAAAGATTATAATTGTTTTAGCAGGTGTAAACAAAACATCTATTGAATTAATAGGAAATGGTAAATATGTATTTTACTATTGGGTATAAGAATAAACAGTAAAACCGTTTTCTGTTTTCTGTTTTGCGAAAAAGCTAAAATAAAAGTAGTGCAAACTTCAAAAGCTTTTTAAAATGCACTCTTTTTCAGTTCATTTTTCAATGAATTTATGAGAATTTTCATTCAAGGATGTGAGATTTTTACCATCAAAATTAGTTATACAAAAGTTTTTTAACTTAACCATTAATGTATGGAACTGACATATTATCATTACAGTTTTACGTACAATTTTGCTGTGTGTTAATTTCAAGTGTGAAAATAGAAGCTAAATGATTTTGTGTCAAACTGTTTGAGTAGTTTTGTACTACCGTGCCTGGAAAATTGCTTGTCTAATGGGCCAAGTCTTACAAGCTGCAATTACTAAAGTAAAAACTATCAAGCAGTTTTCTTAATTAAGGAGATTGCTTTCAGAAACACTTCGCTTTTAATATCGCCCAGTTTAAGAGCTTTTGATTGAAAATTTCCAAACTTTTAAGTCTCAATATGTCACTACAATTAGAGTTACTTTATTTAAAATGTTTACAGGCAATACTTATAGATAAAGTTCCGATACAGTGATGTTGTTAATACTACTAGATCAGTTTTTCTCAACCTTTTTGTGCCTGTAGCTCTTTTTGATTGTTTTTTTTATTTTTCTGTGGCTTCCATATCATTGTTTTGTCACAAATTTTATCAGCTTGAGACCTTTTTTTTAGCTTTTCCGGGGATTTCAAATCTGGCCATGACCCCCTAAACTGTGCTGTGGATCCCCAAATAAGAAAAAACTTTATGGCCCCCTGGGGGTCCACAAAGCTCTCGGTTGAGAAACCCTGTCCTATATGATGACACACTTGCACATTCCATATATTTTTTTTGCAATATAATATATTTGCAGAAGCTTTTTGTTTTTTACTGCAGTGACTACAAAATAATTTATAAATAAAAAAAATAGTTGCCGCTTGCGTGGTTGAGTTGTTAATATCGTTGGGTTCGGTTATGAAGGTCGCGGGTTCGAATACCAGTACGGACAGTTTTTAATAATTTATATAAAATCGGTTTATGAATTTCTGTCCAAAGATATGGATGTATATGATGTCTTGAATTTTAATGAAAGTATATCAAGAGAAGTTTTGTCTAAGAAAATTACTCGTCACTCACTTATTACTCTTGCTACACCCCTTGAATTGTAGAACTGGAAGGGCTGAGGGATTTTTTTGACATCACAAACACACATGCCTTCAAATTGTGTACATGCCATGTCTGCTCCTAATGTAAAGCATATGGCCTTCTCGTGGAAATATTTCAAAAGAAGTTTTTCCATGCGAACTGTTTGCTACTCTGTGACTCAACCTCTATTTTTCAATGTAAAAGAATAAGGCTAGGGCAGAACTAGTGGTAAACTTATCGCTCTCGCTACGCTCAGTAGATAAAAGATCAGAAAAGTGGGAAGGAGTTTTAGACATCACAAACACCTATGCCTCTAAAAAAATGCTGTTCGTACTGGGACTCGATCCCGTGATAACCACTGCGCCGCAGGACCCGACAGGGATTCGTACTGGGACCTTGTAAGATTCGTCACGGAAACCAATGACGTTAACCAGCACAACACGGACCAGTCAGCTAAGGTGAGCCAACTAATTGGAGGATAATTTTTGATATTTGAGTAAAATTAACTATTATTTTTTATTCTTACTTCACTTAGTCTTATTCATAAAAGTGAAAGTATTGTTTATTTTAGTTGTTGTAATAATTAATATCCCGTACTATCTGCTGAGCTCTGATCTCTACGAGTCGACAAATCAATTTTGACAGCTGTTTGTATTGTAACTGGTAACGTTTGGTATGTTACCTTTGAAACTAGACTTGAATATCACTGTCAGATGACTGGAAGCTGACACATATAAGGAACACCACTAGGGTCATCAATTGTATAACCTGAAGTTGAATTCAAATGCAGATGCCCTTAAGTTAAATGAGACACCTGTGATGTCGTCATTACAACTGAAAACATGTTGAAATCGCACAGTAATCAAAAATACAATCTATCATTTAAAACAAAAAATAAACTTGTTTGTCTGTCTGTCTGTCTGTTTGTATGTCACAAAAACTCCTCCCAAACGGCGAAAAGTAGCAAAGTGACTTTTGCTCATTTTTTGTCGTTATTTTTAGGATAACAGTATTTTACCGAATACTTAAAAAGTAATTATGAATTTATGGGCAAGGTTTTGTAAATGTAATATAAGAGAAGGTGTACGGAGATTTTTAAAATTTGCTAACATAGTGGGTGAAACCTGGTTACAAATATTACCATTATATAAATATTACTATAATTATATCTTACATATTAAATCAAGCATGCCCAAACCTTGGCCTGCAGGCCACATGTGGTCTTATTGAAGCGTTTGTATGACCCTTTTGAGGTTTTAAATTGTCTATACATTTTACTTCATCCGTGCGCTTGAACGCCTGAAAATGCCGAAAGGCGAAACCCGGGTCGTTAGTGACAAAATCTGTGGGAGTGTACATAATTTGAACGATTCAAATTTAATATTGAAATTTCACCAAGCACCTTCAGTCGAAATCTTAAATTATACATTTTACATTAATTATTTGTAATTACATACATAAAAAAGCTGTTTGTTTATTATCAATAAAAAAATACAATTTTTTCCTAAAGTTTTAAAAAATTATGTGTGCCCCATCAGAGACATGCACTATTTTATTTGGCCCACCAAGTGATTTTAGTTGGGCATCTTTGTGTTAAATCGTATTATTTTGTTAGCACTTTTGTATAAAATCTAAATATAGAACAGAATATTGTCCGTTATATAAAATCTCAAAAAATGAATACAACCATAGCCTCAGATACATAACATCAAAAATCATGCAAGACGCTTAAAATATTTCTAAAACACAAACATGTATCAAAAATTTACAATAACTGTAAAATAAATAGTTTCCTTTGTAAACTGTCTACCTCAAACCTGAGTAAATAATCTTTAACGTAATTGCATTTCCTAACAAGTGTAAATTGGTTCTAAGTGGGCTTAAAGTTGCATACCTTGATAGTGGTACTTTCTTCTTATGTCTACTAAAAATGTCTTTTTAAGTTAGCATTTCAAAGCTGTTATATATATTTTTTTATAATTGAATAATTATCATTGTAAGTATCACTGTAAGTGAACTATTGTATCAATATCATTGCGCTTTCTTATTATTCATATTTATTATCAATACTTGGCGCCTACCTTATATTGTAATAAGATGCAAAATAAACGTTTTCAGCCAGTGGACTCTTCTACGTTATTTGACTGTCGACACGTTTTTTTGAAAATATGTAATGGTTTCCATACATTATTTCAATACCAGTATTTGTTCAATTTTTAAACCGGTTAATCAGTAAAAATAACATGAATATCGGTATCACGGTTTCAGTAACACCGCTATTGCAATCCCTAGTTTATACGTCCAGAGTAAATTAACTCCGCGCGTAAAATTTCTTACTTATCACCATTATAAGGATTTTACGTATGTCATTATATTCACTAATAGTTTCCCTTTTGCTATCCTATAATATAATATATCACCATAATAAATTCAAAATGATGCCTTTTACGGTCCATTTTATGCACATGTTTATATGGTACTAGTAGTTAATATGAAATCACAAAAGGCTCTCGTAAATTATGATTGGTAAAGATTTAGGCCTAATATTTGTTGCCTGATACTAGAAATATTTGTCTTAAAATATACCATATGAACAATGAACTCGTTTTGTTAATGGAATACAATGTAATTGCAATGCAAGCGCCTGAAAATCTTAAATGTTCTTGGGATGTCTTTTTTCGGTGAAATTACTTGGTACGATTGATTTAGTTAATGATTTCATTTTCTTCAAAAATTCTACCGAATTTTCACTAGCAAATCACATTTATTACAGTTTTTCAATACGTTTAATAAAATATAAAAGAAACATATTATAAATATAAAAACAAAATTGATATCTTTGTTACTTCGCTTGCTGCATGTTCAAAAAGATAAGTAAGACTCATTTTCTCAGAGCGGTATCTATCGCCTCACCTGTCAAGACTGTCAAGCTCTTTATGTAGATCAGACAGGTAAAAACTTTAATGTAAAAATTAAAGAACACGTTAGATGTCTACAAAGAGTTATTTTTTCAGTTTGCGAACCATTTAATACAAAATTAGGAAAACTTTAATAAAAATAAAAATGTTTAAATATTTCATCTACCAAATAATAATGAGTTCAGAATGAATAACTGAGAGTTTTTGGAAATAAATTCAGTCATTAATATAAATGAAACATTAGTTAATAACATAATTTTAATTAAAACAGGCGGCTTATCATTATAAAATTTATTTTTATTGATATTGACTGTACCGAATAAAAGTTATAAGTTCTATCAATATTTCTATCTTACCGTTATATGGGTTCAGTAAAAAATGTTTTACCACGAACTTTATTTTGTTAATAAGCTTTGAGATGTTTGCTTAAAAGACAAAACACGTATCACTATTTTTAACACAACAAATACATAGAGTAACAAAGTTATCGAGTAAAATTTGACATTGAAAATGAACTTCTACAAAGTTTACGCCGTATCCATCGAATAGATATTTATTAAGTTGTAATATTTCTTCCAAGGATTAACAAAAATCGATTGTAAATAAAAAAAATTATGACAAAGGCTTGTATGACAAACTTAACGGTCAACATTTTTTTTTTAATGATGACAATGAGAATAAGTCACGAGTTCTTTTTTCTTTTCATAAGAACTACACAAACTTTTTCGTGTGTTTAATACAATTCTAGAACTTTAAATTTAATCCAACTATTTGAATTAGGCATTTTTGAAGTTTGCGAAAACTACTCAACACGTTCTTCTTAGCTAAATTCGTTGAAACTTCTTTTTCAAGCCTTTTATACGTAATACGGGTAGCTATAAAAAAGGGCCTCTTTAACTTTTAAGGCTATATGTTTATCTTTCAACGTATTAAGAAGGGATGTCACTGTCGGCTTCGTTGACATGCTTAATTTGAAGATTACTTTTTTTACCATGTTTACTTCTTAAACAAACCATACAAATTCTTGGAAGTAGTAAGTCTAACAAAACTCAACTTAATTAATTAGGTTCGCACTTAAATTGATTGTCGTCACCTTTAGTCAAGTAATTACCTACTTTGGAGAGCATAGGTGCGTAACACAACACGTCAAAATTATATTATTATTTTTTTCTGTGTAAGACGCGTTAATTTAGTAAAATATCAAATTTGTTGTCAAATATCATTGAAAACCATTTATTTTTAATACATCGCAATCTTAGTAATTTAATGTCTCAAATATATAAAATAATCAGGTTAGGAATCGCTTTTCAAAAGTATTTATAAGTGATGACAAATTTCAAATATGTATAAACACTCGAGAAACCATAACCGATCATTTAACTTTTCTGGTGTTAAGCTCAAGAAATGCGACCCCAATACCCACATTTTCTTAAATATCTATTTTAATATGAGTGATACAATGTTTATAATTAAGGTATTCGTATATCATAGTTTTTTTGGACCTTTTGTAGTTTATATAAATACGCGATAACGAGATAAGCGCCCGCGATAAGAGATCTTTCGTAAGATAACTGGGCTAAACGCGTCAGTTGCAAGTTCATATGTGTGCTGGGATGACATCGTTTTTACGCGCAACTTAAAATATGATTATTTATTAAAAAATCACAGATTTTTATAAAAAAAAATGTATGAGGAATAATGCAGAGAGATATTTTAAAGCCCTTAGACTTTTTTTTTGAAATTCATAAGAATAAGGCCAATAATGAGGAAACCACTGGAGTCTCTAAACGACTCCCATCGGCAGAGAAGTATTTTTCTAGTCTCCGAGCCGAGAGAGTTTAAGAAATTGTAGAAAAGGTACAAATAATTGTTTTAATTCTGTTTAATATGGGCATTCCTATTAAGTTTTTCGGGACTGAAAGAAGGTATGTGTGATAAATAAAAAATCCCTCCCGCCCTTCCAATCCTAAAATAACTGGACAATACTGAAGCGATTAGTTAACCACTAGTCTTTTCCTTACCTTAACTTTTCTATTGTTTTTCTCTTTAAAAACGAGAGAAAGGATGAACAAAAAAACAGTTATTTAAAAAAAAACTCTCGATGAGATACGAATATCAGTAGGTCGTGTGCTTTACATTGTAAACAGATATTTAAAAAAATATTATTAACCGTTTGAATACCGTGCAAATAAATCATTAATATGTCCCAGAAATACTGCGTGTTTTTGAGAAAAATAATTTTGCTTAATATACACTCGAATTCGATATTTTAAAAACCTGTATTGACTCAGTATAGAAAGCACTACACATATTCATCAAAATATTGCTTATATAGTCTTAGGCATTCGTGTTCGCTTGCATATGTTCCAGACACCTGTGTCCGCTTGGTATTCAAGTGGTTAAATATATAATATATATGTATCAATTTAATTTCAATATCACTTTGACTAGTATTGAATATTGTGTTGTATTCAACATAATAAAAATAAATAAAATGGTTCAGAATCGAACAAAAATATACCCTCTAATAAAATGTCGACCTTCGAAATCCAATTAAGTATTTCTGCCTTCCGTATGGCCAGCAGAAATTAAGTTACACTTTAATTTTTGTGCTTTTTATTTTCTCCGCCAAGCTTTTTGCTGCACGTTCCTTCATATTACTATTATTCTTATTATGAAACAAACAATTCAGCAAAAATTTCAGTTTTCTCATTGCCATTTTTCCGAAAATTCTTTTTCTTGCATTTAATCCGATTTCAGAAGTTTGCTCTGGACCGTTCTGGAATAGAGTGCACCATAAATCTAAATTCAATAATCGTTTAATACCCCTATTTGATTTTTATTTATTTATCACTTTTAGGGTGTTCACTGTCAATACTTGGTGGAAAGGCATTATATAAATAAAAACACAATATTCCTTTGTACGTCATTCTACTTTATTTTAAAAGATCAGGACCCATTTCGTTCACGGCAAGCATTTTCAACTGAAGTGAAAATAAAGTACAAAGAATTATTATGTTTTTATTAATATTTTATTAATTAATAACTACGTTATATAAAAAAATATAAACATGAGAGGACCAGCTCAGCTCAGTTAAAATAAAGAATATTATGTATGTCTTTGACAGATTCGACGGTTTTTAATATAAAATAATATTGATAACTGTTATTTCACTGTTGGTGTAACACAATGAGACAACTATTTTGCTTCTTTGGGAAGCAATTTCAGACAAACTATCGTAAAGTTTATTAATGAAATAAAGTTTGATTAGATTTCTTAGTTTATTAACAACAAAATGAAGGTTGGGCTTTTTCTTTTCTTTTAGACGTTGGGTGGAGGCTAGTTACAAACAATACACTGTTACCATTGTGAAATTGTTCACCATTATTTAATTAATTTCTCTTTGGATTAACTTTTACAAATATAAGATATTAATTTGAAATTTGTATCTATATTGTGAGTGAGCAAACATTAAATTTTATATCATTTGTTTTTGTTTGAAAAAATACTTTCCCATATTTTAACATGGTTTTATTATCAGAATTATGAGACAAACAGTTGATTTACATTACAACTGGGAAAATAGCAATTTTTATTTGATAAAAATGCTAAATGTTTAAGGAAAACTACTCTTATTTGTATAATAAATAACAGTTTTTAATTCTATAAGAAAAAATAGTAAAAGTAACACACATTATGTTTAATTCTTTCGATGGTTTCGGCGGTAACTTTGTGGAAGTTCATTTTAATATAAAATTAAAAATAATTTTGATTATTCCACGTATTGTGTAACTAACTGTGACACGTGTTTCGCCTCTTTCAGAGGCATCTTCAAAAAATAAATATTATTAAATAATATTCTTAATAGGACGGGTTGCTCGCTATTACTTACATTGTTTCCAATTAATAGAGTAATCACCAACCTATCTGATTGATTGCAGCTCATTAGTTTAAAAGTTTGGAATGTTTAACGTCATTAGTAGTATGATTATATTTGTTTGCTTTGTTTCGATTCTATAACCCCCCCTCCTTGCTTTCCTTAAAAGGGAAAAATTCCAATCTGATTGATTGGAGCTCATTTGTATCATTATTTGTTTGCTTTATTTCGATTCTATCACCCCCTTCCTTGCTTCCCTTTTGTAATTTCATAATTTAAAATTTTAGAATCAATCTTGCTTCATTACTTAAGAAAATTTTGCGATAATAAGTCTGAAGACGCCTCTGAAAGAGGCGAAACACGTGTCACAGTTAGTTACACAATATGTGGAATAATCAAAGTTATTTTAAATTTTATATCACATTATGTTTCATAAATAAACTAGTTCTACAAATCTATCTGAGATATTATTATTGTACAAATAAAAATCTAAAATGGTTCATGTTGTTATATTATTTAAATAAAAAATCCTATTCTGTACTTGGCTCACGACAATTTGACTTTTTATGAATACATTTTTTCATTTTTGGATTTTTTGAACCACTCTACACAACATTCAACTGACAGCTTAAGTGAATAAAAAGTAGAGATATATTTAATCCTCTCCAAAGCTAATCAAGAATGTAAGCCAAAAGAAAGCTTTCAAGTTTATGTTTTAGTGAAAATACGTACTTGTTAAAAAAAATATGCTTTTGCCATGTGATATTAATATTTTTTTATTATTTGTTACATTCCTTATATTGAAAATATTGTTGAATGAATTTAAAAATTACCTCTATTTTTATTTTGGCGGTTTTATTTATTTTTTCAAATATTTGATTCCAAACCGTTCTCTTTTTTATATTTTTTTTATCTATATCCACTCTCAATGTGGAGCATTTGTTCTCTTAACTCATTAGTGCCGAACCCAATTGCTCACGTTAATGACACAGGTGTCCAATTGGACACGCATTTATTGTTGTCTACGATTGATCAGAAAATTGTCAATGGATATAGTCATAAATATTATTTCACATATATCAGTTGACAAAGGTTCATTGCTTCACTTATACGTCACTTTAGAGTTCTGGCTAATTAAATTAAAATAATATCGGTTGTCAAAGTGTGTCATCATTTTACGGACGAGAAAACATGAACTCAAATTTTACGTAAGTATTTTTTTCTGATAATATTGATTCGAAGAATAATGTTTCTTTCATTAAATGAATTATAAATATACATCGTTTACGTTACCATATCCAAGAATGGCGATAATTTTGTTTATGGTATATTTATTGAGCATTTAAATCCAATGTGTCCAAATGGACACGTGTGCCACAAACCACTAAAAAATATTTTGTATAATTTTTTCAAAATACTTTTATTTTAATTTTTGTAAAAACATATGTAAAAAATATTCAATTTTAGGGATATGTCTAATGATGCTGCAAGAGAAACACTAATTAACAATGCATTAGATGCACTATATGATGCAAGCGATGATGAACACGTTACCGAATATAATCTATTTATAACACCACCAGACTCTGCAGTTTTAACAGATGAAGATTCAGGAGATGAGGATTGTGGCGGAACTATCGACAATTTAAATCATAGGCAATCAATCACAAGCAACTGCACATGCAACCAAATAACATACTGAAAAAAGAAAATAGAGGATATTATGAATCTGCGATTAGCAAGGAAGGTGGAGTTTTTGTCTGTAAATGGGTTGACAATTCAGTCGTATATGGGGTTCATCGAGTTATACAGCTTCCAATGTATATGGGGTTTCTCCTATTGGACCAGTAAAGCGATATTCATGAAAAGATAAGAAAAGTATTCAAATGCAAAGACCGTTTATTGTTAGCGAATACAACAAAACTATGTTTGGTGTTGACCGAATGGACGAGAATATCGGGACTTATAGAATAAAAATCAGAAATAAAAAAAGGTATTGGGCTTTATTATCTTGGATGATAGATATTTGTGTACAAAATGCATGGCAACTAAAATGAAATAGTAGAAGAAAAGTATCACAACTTTACTTCCGGAGAGAAATTGTGGATGTATATCTAAAAAAATATAAAGATATCACAATTGGAAGTAATTTGAAACCACGAAAATCAAAATCAAAGGTTCTAGATGATATACGATTTGATGGATTGAAACATTTCATCAAAAAAATTGAAAAAAAGAGGCGATGTGCTGGATTTTACTGTAAAAAAAGACATCGGCAGTTAGAACGCAGTGTGGAAAATGCGATGTTGGCTTGTGTATTATATGTTTCGAACATTATCATGCTGTTAATATTTTATAGAAATAAAGAATCTTAAATATATCAACGTTTTATTACATTTTAGCAATATAGAATAATTCATGTAACATTTAAAAATAAACCTTAAGTGTCAAGCGTGTCCATGTGGACACAGCTGTTTTCTACGAAAGTAAAAGTAATATTTTAATTTAAAATTTAGTTATTACTTTCATTTAACATGCTGATACATAATAAATGAAAAGATATTATTTTTGAAACAAAAAAAAACCTTGGCACACGGAGAACATAATGTGTGTGTCCATTTGGACACCTGTGCCGCTAATGAGTGGAGGTATCTCAAAAGAAGTTTTTCTACGAGAACTTTTTGTTACTCAGTCGCGCAACCTCTCTTTTTCGAATAAAGTAGAAGATCACTTTTAGGGTGTTCACTGTCAATACTTGGTGGAAAGGCATTATATTAGTAAAAACACAATATTCCTTTGTACTTCATTCCACTTTATTTAATATGTCAGGACCGGTTTCGCTCATTACGAGCATCGTCAACTGATAAGAAATATAATTTAACCATGCTATTTATACAAAAATGAACAGTTATAAACAACAATTGGCATTGAAAAGAAATTACCAATTACATTAAAAGTGATTCTAAAATAACACAAAATTAAAATGCTTAACACATCTAACATATAATTAAAAAGTCATCTCAGATTAATAAATTTAGAATGGCGATTGAAAGTAATTACAAACATAATTAAAATTTGGGAAATTTTTGACAAAGTGATAAAATGCTACATTAATAAAGTGAATAGGCTTAATGATAGTTTCCTGTTTTTCCCCGCTTCCAAGTAGTTGGTGTGTGTACATACTTAAACAAAATCAACAGCCAGGAAGATTCTGAAAAAGAAATTTTTCAAAGACCATATCAATTCTAACAAAAGAAATATATATATATTAATTTATATAAAAGAATAGTTAACAAGGGCTAATGCAATGAATAAAGTAACGGGGAACTAGCAAATATTATTTGATCGTTTAAAAGATCTGAATCACGTAAAAATTTGAATCTATTGATTTCTAGGATTTCCTGTTTGTCTAGTTTGACAGACTTGTTATTTTAATGTGAATTTAGAATGTAAAACAATTGGCGTGAGACATGGAAACATGGAGGTGCCGCGTGGCGGCCATATGCTCCACACAGGGAGCGAACATGGACAAAGAAAAGAAGAAGATATATAACATGAGTAAGCTCCGACGAACTCTACTTTAATACATAAAAAAAATAGAATTCGTTGGAAATCACCCCCGTCTACGTGGAATATGTCGATATTCAAAATACCTCAATTAGTAGGCAAGGGATTTACAAAATAACCACAGCAAAAAAACACGAAACGTAGAATAATGATATCGATGAGTAGTAACTCTAAATTTCTTTTTTTATTATTAAAATCAATGATTAAAAATGTTTTTTTTATATATAAACGAACAAATTAAAAAGCGTGTCAATTTGTATTTGAACAAAACTTGTAATCTAAACTTGTGAATTTGCTTGTTCAATGATAGATTATTAAGCATTTAAAAGCTCGTTTTTTATAGTATTCAATAATATTGTGTACTCAAAACAGCTTAAACTTTTGAACCATTTCTATCGTATACATTACGTAAGGCGTACTTATGTAAGTTTTCCTTCGGATTTGGAGTTGCGCTAAGTCATGGAAGTTTCCTTTTAAGCCTTAAGGGTAAAATGCTCTCGGGATGAATACATAATCCTGTGGATTGTTGAAACTTTATCGGAATACTGATATTTTAGCTAACCGCAACTGTGTGTATGCACGAATATTATTTATACTACGACACGTATGATGGCAGGCTACTGGTTTATTTAATATGACACAATGTGCTACTGCATTGCGAGTTACACGACCACTTACTAAACTATACCGTTGAAGTGTATTTTGAAAACTTTGTTCTGTAGTACATGAATAAAAAAAATTAAAAAAACATTTTCGAAATTTGCGTCGCAGATAAAAGTTTGATTGACGATATAGATATGTAAATACGTATTTTATTGTCTATAATAAATATTTAAGAACATTTTGTTTTATTTTATTCTAGACAATAAATACATGAAGAATTTAAAATAAGTGAATGGTATAAACATTCTTCTTTTTCTTCGTTGGCCATGTTCGCTCCCTATGTGAGCAGCTTTTAAATGACTTTCCTTAATGAGTTAAGGACTGGGCAAGATAAATTTATTATGATAATGAATTCTCAATAAAAAATAAATACTTTAATTTACTGAAATGTGATAATCAGTATGCTAACACGGGATTTTTTAAATCTAAATCGATATCGGTAGGGCTCCCAAACTGGCTTAAACCGAAACCGGTTAGCCGGTTTCTTGACTGTTAAACAACTAATCATATGTCGGTTCCGTGGAGCAGTGTTCAACGTCGTTGACTTCTCACAGATTCATGTGTCAGTACATACAGCATTTTTCATTGAAAGGCATGCTTGTTTGTAGCTTAAATATATTATCTTTCCATTCCAATCCTAAAATAACAGGAATTAGAGAAAACGATTCGTTACCTTTTTATATTCTTACTCCAATCAAAAAATAGATGGTTTAGCAACTGAATAACAAGCAGTTCTCGAAAAAAAACCTTTGTTTGGATAAACTTTATTTGAAGTCCATAATAAAAGTTAATGTTCACTTTTATGAACCTTATTAGTTCATATTTAAATAAGCAAAATGCCCTATATTTTTTTTTTTGAAATAATAGTTTGTGTGTTATTACAATTTGTTTTTTGAAAATAATTCCGATTTAAACCGATTAGCCGGCTTATTTATTTGAAAAAAAAACGAAAACAGGTATGTTACTTTGAACGGTTTATTGTTTGCCCTAAATAAAATGAAAAAGTGACAGAACCATTATGAAAAACGTTATAAAAGAATAGCTTAGAACGTCATTTGATTACTTAAAAATAATTTAAGATTTTGACTGAAGATGATGGAATTTCAATATTAAATTTGAATCGTTCAAATTATGTAAATTTGCACAGATTTTGTCACTAACGACCCGAGTTTCGCCTTTCGGCATCTTCAGGCGTTCAAGTGCACGGATGAACTTGAACTTACGCTTATTAAATGAATGTTTCGTGTTTATATAAACACTTAACACAACATTCAAATTTACTTAAAAATAGTTAGGTAATCGAAATTTCATTATCCACATTCTAAATAATTTTGATTTGGCAATATAAGTAAGAGAAAATGTTTCATTTTTGTTTTGTTATCTTTTAACAAAATCGCACAAATTTTAATTTTTTAGTGGTTTATTTAAAAAAAAATATAATATACTGTTTTGTACTGTTTGCTTTCAATAAATACGATATCAGAATGAAACTTAAAATTATCCGATCATATTAGACACAAATTCATTTTTCGTATTATGTAGGACTTCGTTTTATTTAATTTTACTTGACTGGGCAATAATAATTGAGCAATTTTCGTTCGAGCTTGACTGGTTGAACTGTTGTTTCCCATGAAAGAATCAATCGATAAACGTAAAAAACAAAAATAAGTTTGCATAGCCTATCGGTATCAAACAAAAACATAAAATTCACAAATCACTTGCCTCATTGTTTGGCATTAGTGAAAGTTTCTATTACTTTTCATAAATAGCCTTCAGCTACGCCGTAGGTATTCAACTCAAGCCAATTGTCGTAGAGCTAAGCAGCGCCTTAGGCCTACGACAGACAATGAACTAAGTGAAACATTTACAATCAATTGATTTTTGAATAATTCAACTTAATTTTACACCTACACGATACAGGCTATATCTTTTAAAAGCTTTCGTCATTATTCAGTTCCGTGAATTTTGGTTTTTATGCAAATATTCTTTAATCGATTGACGACTTCAAAATGACATTACAACATTTTTTTTTAACATGTTCTCTCTCAATTTTAAGCATATGTACTCCTAATGGATTTTATCTCAACAGAAGTCATCCTACGAAAACTGCTTGTTACTCAGTGGCTCAACCTCTCTTTTTCCAAAGAAAGTAGGAATAGTAAGAAAAGGCTAGGAAAGGACTAGTGGTTAGCTAATCGCTCTCGATACGCCCGCCCCGTTCATAGGATAGGATGGGTGGAAGGGGGGATTCAAGACATCAAATACATCCATGCCTTTGAACAGAAATTCATAAATCGATTTAAAAATCAATTTATAAAACTGTCCGTACTGGGATTCGAACTCGTGACCTCTGTGGCGGTTGCCAACGACGTTGACCACTCGACCACACAGGCGGCGGCATGTCTGTTAATTGGTTCTTTATCACTAACGGTTAATTTAGAATTCTTTTGTACTCCGTACTTACTCCGTACTTCAGTAGTATGAAGTGACATTCGATATACTTGAAAAAAAGAATACTGCAAAAATATATCTAAGCGTTCATTGTAACTATCGCTTTCTACTTTTTTACTTTCTACCGTGCCTTCAATTTTAGCATCATGCGGACAGATTGCAATCATGAAAGCTGGTAGTTTCTCTTAAGAAGCGCAAAAGAATCCAAAGAAAAACTTATAAACAGTGACTATTTGACGATGAAATGTAAGAAAAAATCAAACACAGACTACCGCAGAGGCTCTCTAAACTTTTCCTTTTTGGAGTGGATAAAAAAGACAGGTCTACACATTAACTAGATTTCAATAATCATAAAGAGTTGCTTAAACTGGTCACATGCTGCAGATGTCTCCGTAGAACTTCTATACTGCTTGCTTTTTTTGAAAGCGGTGAAATTCTGGCATCTTAGATGATCACCAGTTTTTTAAACTGAAGGATGCTAGAATATCATGGAAGGAAGTAAAATAATTGGTTACAGACAGGGAATCACGGAGGCGTCACGTGACAGTCATATATTTAAATTGCATGACTCAACCAATGTGTTAAAATAAAAAAAAATATGACCATTCTTTTAACATAATGAATATAGTCACTTTACTGCAGATGTTTTAATGCGTTCCGGTCGATGGTTTGACCGAAATTAAACCAAGCCCAATACTAGACGATTTTGATAGTTTTGATTTATATTTAATTAGCTTGTTGTGTACATGATTTGTTCATTGGAAAGTCAGCCTTAAAGGATTCCTCAGTTTTATAAAAGGTCAACCAAATTTCTTCAATGTATCCAGTGATTAAGATTTGGAAACATTTAATGTACATTTTTTTGCATTTTATTTCGAAATGTAACTTATTTTAAATCGATTGAAAAAACTAAATGTATTTATTCCTTTTGAAAATGTTTGTCGCAAAAATGAATTGTGTGATGTGTGCTTTTATTAGTAAATCTGTATCCCAGTTTTAATGCTGCTAACTCAACACCATCTGAAAGTTTTTCCGCTTCAAAAATATCCAATAATTAAATACTCAAGTAAGAAGGAAACTGAACCTTCTAGTTGTAAAGTTTCCCGACTGGGAAGCAATAGCGCTTTTGATTCAACGTACAGCATCCGGAAAATGAAACTACATCCGGCTGAATGTGTTTATTTAGAAATGACATAATTGCTTTTACTTTTTGGTATTTTTTATCGGATGACATTTTTAGTATTTGTAATTTGCTTAGTTGTATTATGTTAAATCAAATATTCTTTCTAATAACACATTTTTTTAAAAAAAGCCGACAATTATTAATTAATTTTATGATTTGTTTTTTATGTTTATATTATAGAAAACATTAATGTGTTACAATGATGTGTATATTTTATAAATAATGAATGTTTGGGAAACTTATGTCGTCAGCGATAATAAACAAATGCATATCTAAGAGACAAAGTATTTATGTCTCTGTATATTTTTCGTTTTATTTTGTTATATTCTTTTACTGCTCATTAGTTTATATTCGTATTTAGTTCGATCATTAACAACTCTATCACCAGCCTTTACATGTGATAGTACGTCATTTACGCTGGAACCATGAACATACTTTAATCAGAGTCGGAATCGGACTTTGGGACAATGTCATAATGGAGTTGGAGTCGTATTTTTTAAGCCTTGAAATAACACAAGTATGAAAAAACAGCTCGCTGTCTTCCAATTTATCTGCATCCCGTTTAAAAAAAGGTTTGGATGGGGATGGTTTAAAACTTTCATGATACGAGTTTTCCAAAATGGCATTGTGGTAGAAAATAACTTTAAGATAATAGGTAATATTCTTCTATATTCTTCCCTTTTTCTTTTTTGTCTGTGAAATTTAGCAAAGACATCTTTTGTAGTTTTCTAAAATATGACTATCGTGCTGGGAATTGACCGTCGGAACTTGGGGGCTCTGCGCGACCCTTTTTTTACGTTTCTTTTTACATTTTATAATATAGAGATTTTTTTACGTTCAGCCGTTTGCTAAAAAACAACTTTAGCACTATTTTATAGTGGAGGCTGTAAAAGCTTCACTGTAGTTTTGCAAGTTTAATACAACAAATAGAATTTACAAAAAGCAACGTTGTGGCTATGTTAAAAAAAGATCTTAAATTTATAATAATCTTTTGACCACGTACATTTCCACTTTTATGAGTTTTTTTTACGACTTGAAATCACTTTCTCAGTAAAACGAGAATAAAGCGGTTGTCCAAACATTTAATTTTTTTATATGTTTTTTATCATTATTTCAGTGTAAAAAAATTAAGACTTATTCTTCGTGTTTTAAAATATGTAATTTTTCCTAACATTCTTAACATCCATTCTTCTAGATTTTTGGCTATCATTGTGATTTATCCTTATTTATTATAGTTATATTTATATTTATATTATTAGATTATTAATAAGCTTGTTAGGCAAAAATTAAACATCTAATAACATTGGAAAGTAATAAAAGATTTTTAGTACTTTTCCCACATAAAATTTATTTGATCAGGACCGGTTTCGCTCCTCATGAGCATTATCAACTGATAATAAAAATAAATTAAACAGTGCTATTTATACAAGTTGAATTGAAATAAAAGGTGTAAACAATTACTAACAATGAAAAGGATTTACAAATTACACAAATAGTAATGTAGAGTTTCATTTTGTTTAAAAATTTCCAAAATTTTAATTGTGTTTATAATTGATGATTTTTTAATTGTATGTTATAGGTGTTAAGCATTTTAATTTTGTGTAATTATAAAGTAATTTGTAAATCCTTTTGATTGTTAGTAATTGCTTACACCTTTTATTTCAATTCAACTTGTATAAATAGCACTGTTTAATTTATTTTTCTAATCAGTTGATAATGCTCGTGAGGAGCGAAACCGGTCCTGATCAAATAAATTTAAAGTGGAAAAAGTACTAAAAATCTTTTATTATTTTTATTTTAATGCCATTCCACCAAGTATTGACAGTGAACACCTTAAAAGTGAACATTGGAAAGCTTAGAAATTGTATATAGATTTAAGGATTAAGAGGTTGGTTTTCAAGTCATATTTAGTGTGTGACTTTAATGTAGTCAAAACATTCAAGAAGTTTTTAAATATCTGTAAAATGTTTCTGGGTGAAAATCTTGTTTTTGAGTAATTTTTTTCACCTTTAATTATGTATCAATAGCATGTACATCTTTAATTTAAGTCAATTGATAATTGTCACTTGTAGGTTAATCTACAACAAATAAAATTTGATAACTAATTGTTATCAATCAAATTCAACACTTATGTACTACCTACTGCTAAAAGCCAAGTTTTCATTTTGTCTATTCATACAACATAATTAACCGTTAATGGATTTCTTTTATTCCTCTTTCCATTGCTTAAATAGGGTTGAAAAATATATCATCAGAGAACCAATAAAAATACCGTCATCAGATAGATACCAAGCGGATACTGAAAATACTTTTTTGAAGAAGAGTGAATATTGTGCGTGTATTAAAAATACGCAAAGAGTTATCACACGAAATAAAAATGCCACCAACTAAAAAAGGAATGTCATTTTGTTATTGTTATATTGATCACTTATTCATAAATGTTTAATACTCATGAGTCACTATATTTGTGTCCACATTTTACCAATAAATGTCGTTAAATTGTTTGTAATTAAATCACAGATATTTGACATTCATTAAAAAAGGTGCTCTTAGCTCAATTTGCTAGAATGATGATAATATATTGTGTCGTCATATGAAAATTAGGCTGAGGTGCTTGATGGAATTTCAATTTCAAATTTGAATTCTCTGAATGTTGTACTCTTCCATTAATTTTGTCGTTAACGACCCGGGTTTCGCCTTTTGGCATCTTCAGGTTTTTTCAAGTGCGAGAATGCACTTTAAATAAGTTTTTCTTTTAAATTTATAATGAGGTACAATTAAAAATGATACTTTTTTAACTGACGATACTTTTAGCACGAACTAGATATAATAAATAAAATGTTCCAATCAGGGAAATCTTGTTTTTTATGTAATTTATATAGGTTCGAAATAATCAATTTAAAACGGAATAATTTTCCTATTTATCGTGATAAAAACCCACTAGTAATTGTATAATATTTTATATATCGGTTATCAATCTTTATGTCAACTGTACTCTTACAAATACTGCTAGTCAACATAGTTTTTAATCGATATTTATCTTAAATTTACTTATTAAAGTTCACAAAGCATATCGAAAAGATCTCAAAGCTCACCGGAAATGGAATCACCCGTCTAAAAAAGCTTGCAACGCCAATTTGTTTAGCCAACTGCACCTCGAGATGAAATTTTTGTTTCTTTGTCTTATAAATGAACTACTTCATCCCCCTAATTAAGACGATTTTACAAGTTTGTCTTTTTTTTTCTTTTAAACAGCGAAGGCAAATAGTTTATTTTCAACGTCAAGGGAAATTAAGTACAAGGACTGCTGAAGGATTCATTTGCAAAGCATTTAATTTGTATTCAGAGATCCGAAGGTAACGTTTTGTGTTTTATTTACTGAATGAACTTGTTTGAATAGCATTTTCTTCCTTGAAAAATGCATCTTCAATTGTTTTTCTAGTATACTTTATTCTTTCTTTTAATTTCATTATAAACATCTGCATCTCGTTTTATACATCTCATCTCTTAACTGAATATTTTTAATCACTTTTAGGGTGTTCACTGTCAATACTTGGTGGAAAGGCATTATAATAATAAAAACACAATATTCCTTTGTACTTCATTCCACTTTATTTAATAGGTCAGGACCGGTTTCGCTTATTGTGAGCATTGTCAACTGATAAGAAATATAATTTTACAATGCTATTTATACAAAAATGAAAAGTTGTAAACAATAATTGGCAGTGAAAAGAAATTAACAATTACATTAAAAGTGATTCTAAAATAAAACAAAATTAAAATGTTTTGCACATCTATCAAATTTTAATTATGTTTATAATTACTTTCAATCGCCATTCTAAATTTATTAATCTGGGTTTACTTTTATAATTTTATGTTAGATGTGTTAAACATTTTAATTTTGTGTTATTTTAGAATCACTTATAATGTAATTGGTAATTTCTTTTCAATACCAATTTTTTATTTTGGGCTATAGGTAAATTACGAAATATACACAAGCTTGAAGTATACGTAGACTTCTAAACTGGTGTTTAATTGGCATAATTTAATGTTAATTTAAGATTTTTTTTAGGGAAAACCTTTATTTCAATATCTTTTCTTGGCTTCAATTTTCATAAGCACATCTTTTTTCAAACTTAAAAGCTAAATTTAGGTACTTATTTGGCATTCGCAGCATACATCCTTTTGATAGAACGTGTATCATGTTAAATCAGTGGTTTCCAACCTTTTTGTTACTGCGCCTCTCTTTGAAGAAAAAAATATCTTCGCGCCTCCCCATCCGTTATTTCATGTAGTAATAAAGACACGTTTTAAAGAGTATATACATATTTTTGACTGTTCGCGCCTCCCAGATTGGAAATCGTTGTGTTAGATACATTGTGATTGTTTGGAAAAAACTGTGGGTTACGTTATTTTTCTTTTTCACAGTCGATATGATTTTGACACATATACAAAATAAAAACTGCAGTTTTTTTTTTCAATATAATCCCGGCAAATCATTTCATCGAAACATCAGTAGAACAATCTGAAAATATTTGTTTCAATATAATAACAGTTTTGTGTTGAATAAAATCTAATATTTTATTATTACATACACTTTTATAAAAGTATTTTTAATAAAAATTTATATAAGTTAATGAAAACATGGAATCTTGCTAGATGATCAATCCCAAGAAACTGTGATTTAAAAATTGTGAATCTCTTTATTCCGGGATCATAAAAGGAGTTCGAGAATAGATCTATTACAATATTTTTACCTGCTAGCGATCAGCAATTGGTTTATTGAGGTAATAACTCTAGTGCATTAGACTAGACTTGTTGAGGTTGCTTACGCTGAAGTCAGAGAAGTACAAATAGACAAACTTATGTTTACTTAACGAATACACTATTATTACTGTAAATGAACATATAAATAATCTGTCCGTAAATTTCTGGTTACGATAAAAGAAAATATAGAACATTTCAACTCGGTTAGTATTATTATTAATAACGTATGTTAATTCTGGATATCTGAAAAAAGTTTGGCTCAGCTCAGTCGGTGGAATTTTGCCAACTCGGGATCTGGGCTATATTGTCGTAACTAAACTTTTCTCTGTGCTCCAAGTGAAATGAGACGTACTGTGCTTAACTACAGACTGTCTAAAAGTTTTCTTTTATTATATTTACGGAACTATCATTAACTAATGATTCATTAGCAAGAAAAATGTAAAACATAAACTAAAATTATTCTTACTTAAACAATAATAGCACATTAAATTATGCTAAATATTTTTTATAATATTATGAATAACATAGTAAGATTTGATTGCGGTGGTCATGGGCTAGAAGATTCTGCAGGCTTTTTTTATCGTAAGCTAATTTAATAAGTAGCAAAAAAATAAAAATTGGCTCTTATTCTTTTTTTTTTCATGTCCGCTTCTAATGTGGAGCATATGGCCTCCTAATGAAGATATCTCAACAGAAGTTTTTCTACGAGGACTATTTGTTACTCAGTCGCTCAATCTTCCTTATTCAAATAGAGTAGTAGGGATAGAAGAATGAAGATGCCGAAAGGCGAAACACGGGTCGTTAGTAACAAAAATTGGGTGAATGTACATAATTTGAAGGGTTCAAATTTAATATTGAAATACCACCAAGCACCTTCAGTCGAAATCTTAAATTAAAGTAATACTATTTTTTAAATTTTCTGCTAAATCCTTTGAAAATACAATGAAATAGTCATTAATATTTATACAATTTTGACGAATATTCTAAAAAGCATTGAGAAATAAAATATATATTTTGAGTCACCCCTCTAAACAACAATGGAACTTGCGTTTAAAGTGAACGCCTCCAGTTTCTCATTTTTCGTAAAGTTTTCCCATCGAACGGCTTCAGGGGGCTTCCACTGGGTGGGGGTAGGAATAAAACAAATAATTCCTACCCCCTCTTTAAATAGGAGCAATTAATTAACCTGAAAACGTAAGACAAATAAACTGACTCCGTACTAAACCTCTTACAAGATAAAGTGAAAACATTTTTTTTCTTTGCTATCGGAATTGCAGCCAGTTTGTTGTTTATGGTTTATTTAGATACCGGGGTAAAGAGTTTTACTTGCTCCGTTGCCCACTCGTTAAATGAAGGCTTTGGACAAATGTATTTAATTGTGAATGTTTGATAATTTCTCGTTTTTTCAAGTGATCTGTGTATTATACCGCATTAATTGTTTTTATTGATATAATGCCTTTCCACCAATTGATAGTGAACACCCTAAAAGTTATACCGCATTATTTGCAGTCTCCATTCGCCGTTTTATGTGTGGAAAGAATACGTTTTTTAGGTCTTGTATCAGTTATGGAAACCATTTAAGCTCACAGCGTGAAGCATATGCTTTCCTAATGTATGTATTTTACCAGGAGTTTTTATTTGAGAACTGCTAGTTACTCTAATATAAAATTAAAATAACTGAGATTACTCCACGTATTGTGTTACAAAATGTGACACGTGTTTCGCCTCTTTCATCCTCAAACAACTACTTTCGAAAATGTTTGCTTAAGTACGAATGATTTTAATTTTACTATTCTGATCAAATTAATGAGTATTTAATAAACAATTTGCGATATAAAAGCGCCTTTTTTGCCGTACTGGATTTGCGAAAGTAGTTGTCTGGGGAGCCGGTAAATTGCTCGAATGGAAATTGCTCGAATTACAAATTATTCGAATTGCTTGGTTATTTAAACGATTTTTCACGACTTTTTCTACGAATTTCATTTTTATCTTGTGCGACACTTGTTTAGAGAGTGAAATATAAAAATAATTTTCGTAAGTATTTATTTTAACCGTGTTCGCTCCAAATGCGGAACATATGATCTTTTAATGGAGTTTATCTCAACAGAAGTGTTTCTACGAGAACTGCTTATTAATTAGTTACTCAAACTGTTTCTATATATTTCCAGAACACATAGAAGACTAGGGCTAAGACAGAACAAACGGACAAAACAAACGGAAACAAATTGATTATCTTGTTATTCGAGCAATTTCCATTCGAGCAATTTAACGGGAACCGTTGTCTGAGGATGCCTCTGAAAGAGGCGAAACACGTGTCACATTTTGTAACACAATACGTGGAATAATCTAAGTTATTTTTATTTTATATTAAAATAAACTTCCACAAAGTTACCGCCGAATCCATCGAAAGTATGCTAGTTACTCTGTTGCTCAATCTTTCTTTTTTTCAAAGAGAGTAGGGATTGGGCACTGACAGGAATAGAAATAGACTAATCACATTTGCTTCACACTTATTTTAGGATTGGAATCGTGGAGGAAATTTTTAGTAGGCATTACAAACATTCATTGATTGAAAAAATGCTGTTCGTACTGGGACATGAACCCGTAAGGACTGGCATGGAAGCCAACAACATTGTCCACTGTGGCATTTTTGAGGCCATATTTAACTTGAGATAATTGTCACGTTTATTAAATCCTTTTATAGAAAAACTCTTACATACTGTATTACAAATCCCGCAGAAGAGTTTGTTTTATTGTGCTCTTTATGTTTTATCAAATATTTCTTGCTATTTTTTGAGTAATTACGTAAAAGAGAAACGGTGATAATAGGTTGCTTAAGATTTCTTCGAGCGAATACAAACTTAATTAAAAAGCCAAATTTATCTAACACGCTTAGACTGTATGCACTCTTTTACATCAAATGATTCTTACTCTACGTTGAAAAGATTCCATCACTTATTAAATATATTCTTTATATATTTTTAAGAGAGAGAATTTATGCCGCCTGTGTGGTCGAGTGGTCAACGTCGCTACGGAGGTCCCGGGCTCGAATCCCAGTACGGGCAGTTTTATAAATTGATTTTTCAATCGATTTATGAATTTCTGTTCAAAGGCATGGATGTATGTGATGTCTTGAATTCCCCCCTCCCACCCATCCTATCCTATGAACGGGGTGTACCGAGAGCGATTAGCTAACCACCTGTCCTGTCCTAGCCCTTTTCTTCTATTTCTACTCTCTTCGGAAAAATAGAGGCTGGGCAACTGAGTAACAAGCAGTTCTTGTAGAACCACTTCTGTTGAGATAAACTCCATTAGGAGTCCATATGCTCCACATTGGGAGCGGACATGGTAAAAAATATTTTTAAACGCTTTTTATTAATCAAATTTGTAATTTGAAATTCGATGGTTTTCATCACAAAAAACGCTCGTATTGAGCCAAGCTAGTCTTGGTCATAATAAATAATGGTGGAAGTACAAAATAGTGTTTTGTTGTTTTTTTATAATATAATTGCCTTAAGTATAGAAAGGGAACAAACAGCTTAAAATGACACTCTTTTGTAACAATTCCACATTTATTTATTGAGATTTGAATCTCATTACGAACAGATATTCAATGATTTATTACACCTTCTTCTTCTTTTTGTATAAATATCACTGTTTAATTATATTTCTTATCAGTTGACAATGCTCTATATAAGCGAATCCGATCCTAATCTTGATATTTATTATATTAAGTGGAAATAAGTACAAAGGAATATTGTGTTTTTTTTAAATATAGTTCTCAACAAATTTACACGTTCTACATCAAGAGCGGACATAAAGAGTCTTTCAATAAGAACGCTCAATCGTGCAGAATGTCCATCACGATGGCCGCCCTGTTGGACACACATGTTATCGGTATTCATATCATAGTTTAGGCCACAAGAAGTTGCTTATCATCGACCTGTAGCGCTTGCCGTTGACGGTTATGACAATGCCAGCTTCGTTTTGGAAGAAGTGCGGACCGATGATTCCGCCAGACCAAAATCCGCACCAAACAGTGACTTTCTCGGGATGCATTTGGTGCTGGTGTATCTCGTATGGATTGGTATCGCCCCAAATCCCACAATTTCGCTTGTTTACATATCCATTAATCCATAAATAGGCTTCATCAATAATGATATTTTTTTTGGCGAACGTTTCTCGAACGGAACAGTGATTTTAATAATACAATTTGATGATTTGCACACCTTGTTCAACGCTATAGCATTCCGTAGTGATTTTTTGTACTCCACTTAACAATTGACAGCAAATTTGACAGATCGCGAGCTGAGTACTACACGGTTCTAAGTGTCGACTTTTGGCCAAACTAAAGTAATAATGAGGCAGTCTTAAACGTAGCATTATCTACATGCTGTATTTATATGAAGTTGAAAATCCTACATTCTGTTTTTATATCATTTCTCCAATAATAATGATCACATTAGATATCTTCCATTGAATTATTTTTATTTTAATATAAAAAGAGTAAGTCTGTTTTTTTAATCACTTCTGCTTTCATACAAATTTCAGTTAGAACCTTGTAGCACTGACGGTTTGTTTAAATTTCAGGTGGACAAAGTTCTAATAGAAGTTTAGATATTTCTAATTAACTATGAATAACTATTTTTAACACTATTTTATTTAAAGTTATATCATGCCAGTACTATCATTGATTATATACAATCAAAAAAAAACTTGGAAAAATTTACAATTTTCAAAAAACAAGCATTCAAAATTTCTAATTCCCATATCTTTTTTGCTGCAGCTGTCTTCATAGAACCTTGTAGCACTCGGTTCGCGAGATGTAACTTTGATAACATGGCTGCTATATTACCTAACAAATTTCGAGCGTCCTTGCTGAAAGACCTTATAGTTCCAACAAAATTTCTTCATCGTAAATTATTGATAGTTAAAACAATTCAAGCAAAACGTGATGATTATCTCTTGTCGGTAATTATTATAATTTGTAATGTATTATACATTATTTACCATCTCGTGTCATCGCTCGGAGTGAAGCTATATAATTCTTGCTATTAAATATTGAATTTAACACCTCCCGCCGGCTGCAGAACGTTTCCAATGCTGACCCAAGCGGCCCGTCAGCTTTCTGCATAATTCACTCCAAAGCTGTGCTTTTACCCTTGCAGGTATCATAAAGTCCGCCGATCACGTCTGCAGCCCGAGAGAGGTCATCCGTAGACTCATCCGGATGGAATATTCAGGCTGTGAAATCCAGTTCCGGTTAACACGGCCATTTTAGCTAACGCCATATCCGGTCAGTTCCGTGACTGATTATGATGACTACCTTATTTTGTATATTAACAATTTATGGAAATTCTAATTCCTTCTTAAGCCCCTAGAAAAGATCTATATAATTACAGAAAACAGAATATTTTGATTTAGTGTACGCGGCTAAATGCAGCTGATTTTATTTAACGAGCATTTTTTTAAGCTGATTATTTCATGAAGAGATTCTTTCACATTTATTTAAATTTAATCGGATGCATGTGAAACTTTTATGCTATATACGTTTATAAAAATCTGTATTTATTGACTCAGACTCGCTTTCAATATGCATCATATGGACTCCTAATGAAATGTATATCATCAGAAGAGTTTCTACGAGAACTGTTTGTTACTTGGTTGCTTAATCTTAGCTTTTCAAAGAAAGTAGAGATAGAAGGATCGGGCTAGAACAGGGCGAGTGGTTGTTGGTTGTTGTATGAGTGGAACGGGGAAATTCAAGATATCACATACACCCACGCTTTCAAACATAAACCTATAAATCGATTGAAAAATGTATCTATAAAAACATTCCGTATTGAGATTCAAACTCGTAACCTCCGTGTTCCAAGCCAACTACGTTGATCACTTGACTTCGCAGCCGGCAGATTAAGGATTAAGAGATATCATACAATCAATTGATACATATAATACAATAAAAATAAAAAATAATGATACTTTTGTTTCAAACATGCTTCTCATAGAAACAAATCAGGACTACTACAGACTAGATCAGGCGTGGGGAACCTGTGGCCTTTTGGCTACTCTGGCCAATTCTGTAATTCTGTAAATTTTTGTAAATTCGTAAATTCCTGAGATTTTGGATTTCAAAATTCCTGGAAGACCTAAAAAATTAAAATTCCGTAAATTCTTGTAATTTTCAATGTCAAAATCTTTGGGAGACCTAAAAAAATAATAAAAAAGGTCCCACGGTAATTTTGGGAAATCCGAAAATTTCTAGGGTTTAGAAATTGGCACGAAATTGTTTCCGGCCAAAAATTCCCTAGTCAATGTTTACTGCGGCTTTCATATCGAATCAGAAAAAAGAATGCGGCCTTTATAACATAAAAGGTTCCCCACCCTGGACTAGATCATTAAATGTATATATAAACCAAATGATCAAATTCAAATGATATTATTCTTATATATAAACACTTTATCTGAATCTCGAGTTTAAGTAAAGCTTTTTTTCAATACGCTTTTCACTCGGAAAGTTCGTGGAAAATAATATAATATGTGTCAAGATTCTCGTAACTATGGTGTCAGAGTTGTGCCGCACGCGCTTCAGGATAATAATTGTGTCAGGGGTTAGTGTCAAAATTATGTCTATCTTGCCACCTCGGTATTATGTTCCGAGATTTCACTTCACTAGCGATTTTTTGATACAGCCTGATTGAAGGCTTTTGCGCATTTTCTTGTAGAAGTTTGATAGCGAAAACCTCATATCTAGTTGGAATTACATCTTCCGACTCGGTAATAAAACCCTAGCGTCAGCGGCCCTCAAACTGTCCCATAAAATGCTGCTACAATAGTGTATATATTTTTTTATTTTTTTTACCATGTCTGCTCCCAGTATAAAGCATATGAATTCCTAATGGAGTTTATCTCAACTGAAATGTTTCTACGAGAACTGCTTGTTAACTCGATACGCCCCGTTTATAGGATAGGATGGGTGGGAGGGGGGAATTCAAGACATCACATACATCCTTGCCTTTGAACAGAAATTCATAAATCGATTGAAAAAATTATAAAACTGCCCGTACTGGGATTCGAACCCGTGCTCTCCATAACCGAAGCCAACGTATTTGACCACTCAACCACACAGGCGGCGGAGTTTCATACGAATTGTATTCATGTACTGCCATAAGTCATGATTGACCTACGCATTCGTTAGTTGATCTCTCACAGGAATGTGAAAAAACTTAACTTGAATACAAACAATAGTGACCATCACCGTATGCCTCGATCTGCATAAACCTGTTAATTGTAAATTTGTTACAATAAATATTTATTTGAAAACTTAATTTTAAATTATTAAGTTATTTACTTTAGTAATGTAGAATTTTATATCACTTTGTTAAAAACTTCCCAAATTTTAATTACATTTGTAATTACCATCAGTGACCACTTAAAACTTATTAATCTATGATGATTTTTTAAAAGTATATGTTAGAGGTGTTAAACATTTTGATTTTGTATAATTATAGTCACTAATACTGTATTTTGTAAATTCTTTTCAATGTCAATTGTTGTTTACACATTTTTTATTTCAATTTATTTTTGTATAAATAGCATTGTTTATATATTTTTCTTATCAGTTGACAATGCACGCAATGAGTGAAACTGGTCCTGACATTTTAAATAAAGTGGAATAAAGTACAAAGGAATATTGCGTTTTATTAATATTATTTTAGAGTAAGGTACCGTAAACATTCTTCGTGGACACTTTTTGTGACCGCAAACGTTGGGAGATGCTTCATTAACGTCGATTATATGCTTTCGATGGTTTCGGCGGTAACTTTGTGGAAGTTCATTTTAATATAAAATTTAAAATAACTTTGATTATTCCACGTATTGTGTAACTAACTGTGACACGTGTTTCGGCTCTTTCAGAGGCATCTTCAGACTTACTATCGCAAGTTTTGCTTAAGTTATGACGCAAGATTGATTCTTAAATTTAAATTATGAAATTACAAAACTGAGTTTGGGTTTTTCCCTTTTAAGGAAAGCAAAGAGTGGGGGATGATTGAATCGAAATAAAGCAAACAAATAATGATACTAATGAGCTGCAATCAATTAGATTGCAGCTCATTATATGCTTTAAATTACCAAAGGCTATGGTAAAAAATATCCAGCTAATTATTTGGCAGCGATGACGTCAATGCTACTAGAAGCGCTTTCACACTTTGAGAACTGTTTGACAGTAAAACCTCTTTACGGCATCTCGTAATCAAATAACCCCAAGCTTTTCTGATAGATAACAAAGAAAGTGGAATAAATTATTCACCGAGGCGCAGGCCTAACTGCTCCCATGCCACCTCGATAAGGGTGCCCGTCCACAAACGCACCAAATACAGCTAAATAATATAAACATGAGCTATGTTATCGGTTTTTCAACTGCTATAGCCTAGTTGGTTAGAGCTTGCTCTACCGATCACGCAGGTCTGGGATCGATTCCCAGTCAGAACGCAGTGAATTTGAGATGTATCCATATTTATTATGTTGAACACAACAATATTCAATACTAGTCAAAGAGCTATTGAAATCAAATTGATATACATATTTATTTCGCCTGCTGAGGCCCAGTTGGTTAGAGCTTGCTCTACCGATCACGCAGGTCTGGGTTCGATTACTGGTCAGGTCACAGTGAATTTGAGATTTATTCAATTCAAAGTTGCGATCGAAGACTGGGTGTTTGTGATGTAATCCACGTTATTTTCTCTCCTCCCATCCTTCTGATCCTTTAATAACTGTGTGTAGCGATAGCGATTAGTCAACCACTAATCCTGTTCTAGCCTTATCCTTCTTTCCCTACTACTCACTTTGAAAAAAGTGAGGTTGAACGACTGAATAACAAACAGTTCTCGTATATAAAACTTCTGTTGAGATACCTCCATTAGGAGGTCATATGCTCCACATTGGGAGCGGACATGGATAAAAAAATAATATCGGTAGGAATCTAAGTCTATGAATTTTGCGTTTTTTCTTTGTTCTAATTTATGAAATATGAAAGAATTATATTTGAGAGTGTCATCAAGATTTGTTTCGACGACAAATAGATGTAAGTGAATCAACTGAGAATTTGATAGTTCGTGTTTAAATGTATTTTTTATGTGATACGTACTAGGAAGATGATTTGGTGATCCTGTTATCCTGGGATTGGTTTTAAAGGTTCAATCGAAAGCTTTAAAATTCAATATAACATGCAAATGATTCAAATTCAAACTGCCAACACCTTTTGACTAACTGCCATATCTTATATTTGAAATGCAACAGTCATTGCCTTCTTTCTTCTTTCAACATATGTCACGTGGCACTTCCATGTTTCTTTGTCTTCCGCTAATTGCTTTGCTTTCTGCCATAACATGCCAGCATCTCTCAGTTTCGCCGAGTACATCCAATGTATAATACCCTACGGTTGTCCAAATCGCAGCAATCTCACAGGTCGAAAGAAGGCAGGCAGGATTGAGACTTTCCAGAGGCATCCTCGGCACATGACCTATCCAGTTCTAACATCTTTACATAACCACTGGCGTGCCGGGGCGCTATCTTGTTCGTTCTCTTCGAACGAACAAGATATTCGTTGATAGAAGAGAATTTGTTTGTTTTTATTTTTTCATAATTTAATAGCATTTTGCCAGTAGCTTCTTTCAATACATTGACAATTTGTTTTATATTTTTAATTCCTTAAATAGTTTCTGATTTTTTCATATTTGTGTGTGATTTATCTTTCTTCTGATTCTTGATAAATTAAGATATATATCTTATGGTAGTCATCAATAAATAGACAGAAATTGAATTTTAAGTATACGTTGGTTTGTCGGTAAAGTCTTTCAATACTGAAATTGTATACATTACAGATTGTATTTTCACGAATACTGTGAAGCATATTGACTGTCGAAAGGAAAGAAGACATAACCCATAGTTTTTTCAAGACAGCTTTTTTTCAATTATCGCTATGTATACAGCATGATACACGCTCTATCAAAAGGATCTAAGCTAAAAATGATAAATTAGTATCTAAATTTAATTTTTAAGCTTGAAAAAAGAAGGGTCTGTAAAAATTGCAACCAGGAAAAAAGAATTTGTTTAAGTCAATTCAATACCATTTTATAAGTCTCTGTGCACTTAAAGGATGTATATATTTCATAATTTGCCTTTAGCCCAAAATCACCAAAAAACATTTTTTGTGCCTCATGTAAAATTTGTTATGTTTGATAAAATAAAAATAAATTTACAGCTCATGTTTCGTGGATTTATCAAAAGTCTTAAAGCATTATTCAATATTCAGACAATAGGCACACATAAAATAAATTATATGTTTGTTGTTGTATATTTGGAAAATTGATAAACAAATTCGCACAGTTTAGTATAAAGTATATTTGTAACGAGAATACGTTTATTAAAAAAAATATTATCTTTTTTCCGTTTACGCTCAACCAAAATACTTAGATTTACATTCTATTTGGTGTTTTTTTTTATTTATTAATGACTACAGCTTATGATTTTTGTATTCTTTCAATTACACATAATTTTTAAACGATTCATAGATAATATATTTATGAATCCATATCCCCTCCCAATGTGGAGCAATGCTCCCTCTAAAACAAGAGCTTAGATGCGCGGAAACTTTAAAAGCTGCACGGGCCAATCAAATCATAATTGAATAGCTGTCTTGGAGTGCGCGCCAACCCGTTATTAGTGCGCGAGGGCTTTCAAACTGCTGCGCGGTCCCGTGCGCGCGCAACTTAGAAGGAACGTTGATGTGGAGCATATGTCCTTATAAAGCAATAGAGGTATTTTGTCAGAAGTCTTTCTACGAGAACAGCTAATCATTTTCCGTTAATTATAGGTTTCGAAGTATGGAAAGGAAAATTGTAAGCATGCCATACCTCCCTCCGAACATAAATTGATAGATTTTATTTAAAAAATGGCGTTCCTTCTGAGTAGGGCATCCAATACCGTTCAATTTTCTGATCCCGAAATCCCGGGATTGACATGGTCGCGATCCCGAGATTCCGGGATTGAGAAATTTTGAGCCATCCCCGAAAATTGATAGGATTTTGGAATTGAGGATTTCAAATTCCTCAGTGAGCTAAAAAAAACGACACCAAAACTTTCAAATTATAAAAAAAAGGCTCCGGGCTCCTAGTTCTGGCGTTATTAAAGCCTGTGAGATTGTTCCCGGAATACTTAAACATAAAGAAGAAATTTCAACTCAACAATTTAAGTTTTTCACTGATAGTCAAAAATTTAGAGAGTCAACCAGGACGCGGAAAAGTACGCTTCGTGCTGTAGATTATACAGGCTAACAGAGATACGAAAGCCATATTAATTGACATTTTAAATCGCTGGCGTAAAATGATTGATTTATTAAATTCCTAATGGTTTTCTATTAATGTTTGTTATAAAAATAATAGTTGTTGACGAATTATTTCGGAACGTATCGTTTTCAAACGAAATTAGATTTAACACGATAAACTCGCGAAAGATTCCTCATTGACCACAAATTAATTTGGAGTTTGTTGCGAGACCCTATTTTGTTAATATCGATCACTAAACGATTTATCAGAAAGTCGTCCAATTACTCAGCGTTTGATGTTTTGGATAAAGAGAAATTTTATCCCAAAACAATTTTGACGCTATCACACCAAACGTAGGACAGGGCACATTAATGAAAGAATTAATTGTAAGCTAAATTCTTAACTAGTTCCGATGACGAACGAAGTGATGCTTAAATAGCCATAAACAATTTTGAATCATGGAGTTATACACAATATTATAGATAAAACATTAATTAGAATACAAATTTTAAATTTCGACTGAAGGTGCTTGGTGGAATTTCAATATTAAATTTAAACCGTTCAAATTATGTACATTCACCATTTAAATCTGTAGACATTCCCATGGTCTAATCTTTTTCGCCAGCAATGGCTTTAAACTAAATGATACATTTATTTCTTATATAAACACGACACATTCATTCAAGTTTATCCGTGCGCTTGAAGGACTGAAGATGCCGAGAGGTGAAACCCGGGTCGTTTGTGACAAAACCTGTGTGAATGTACATAATTTGAGCGATTCAAATTTAGAATACAAATTATTTAAAATATATATTACATATCATTTGTATAAATCACACAAAATGTAATGGTTAATTAAAAATGATTGAATAACTATCCCAAAAATGGTTAATTTTTAATGTACATTTTTAATTGTTTTTTCTCATCAATGCTTACTCCGCTGTCTCGTAAAGATTTCCCTGCTTGCCCATCGTTTCTTTTCTTCTAAGCAAAACCTTTTCTTTCTTTTTCAGCCCTAAATTTACTATCAAACCGTAATGAGTGTTTGTTTTTTTGCAAGCGGTCGTCTCAACTGAACCCCTGGTTTTTGCCAAAGGTCCTGTTGTAATTTGGAGACCCACGTTGCCAGGACTGCCTCTAGGGAGCATGTAGCCCGCTTAGTATGTACGACATATTAAAAAGTTTTTATAATGTGTATGCAATGTACACACATTTCGTTATTCTGAAATTTCTTCTGTTTTAATAATCATCAATAATAAAATTTCAAAAATAAACAATTTTTTGTTTTCATTACACGTGTATTTAATATTTTCAGAGCCGGTTTTGCTCATTACGAGCATTTTCAACCGATTAAATTATAATACACTCAAATAGGGCTAACTTTATTAAAAAAAATATATTAATTTATTATCCTCCACGAAGTATTGACAGTGAACATATCTATAACATATATAATATCTATAACAAATTTGTATACAATACAATCTTACCTTTTTAAAACAAAAAGATACATATAAGTAAATAAATACATTTTATTTGTGTATAATACACAAAAATATAGGTTACTTTTCCGGTTATAACCGCAAGAAATGCGACCCCAATACCCACATTTTCTTAAATATCTATTTTAATATGGGTGATACAATGTTTATAATTAAGGTTTTCTTATATTATAGTTTTTTGGACCTTTTTTAGTTTATATAAATACGCGATAACACGATAAGCGCCCGCGATAAGCGATCGTTAGAAAGATAGCTGGGCTAAACTCGTCAGTTGCAATTTCATATGTGTGCTGGGATGGCGTCTTTTTTACGCGCAACTTAAAAAAATGTATGAGGAATGATGCAGAGAGATATTTTAAAGCCCTTAGACTATTTTTTTTTAATTTATAAGAATAAGGCCAATAATGAGGAAACCACTGGGGTCCCTAAACGACCACCATCGGATGAGAAGTATTTTTCCAGTCTCCGGGCCGTGAGAGTTAAACAGCTCAATGATGAGAAGTTATAGTAAAACAACTTACGATGTGATGCTTCAGAAGTATTTTATCGTCATGATACTGCCAGAAGTGACAAAAAGTTTCAACTACATTTTAGTAGTTGTATCCAAATTTTAATAATAACAGTCTTTTGCTTTGTATAATCTGAAAAGTATCATTGTCCAAAAAATACTATTTCTCTTGATTCAAGAGAAATCTCAATAGTAAGTTACCACACTTCGTGAGCTGTTGCAAAACTCATGTCACAGCGAATGCACTGAGTGATTATTAGGCAGTGGCGATTCTACGTACTGGGCTAGGTGGGCTTAGACCGACCTGCATTTTTCGTTCATATATTTTTTTTCAAAACTAAGGGAAATATTAGTTTTGCGTTTTCCGCGAAAAAAAATCAAATTCCTAATTTTGTATGAGATTCACACCCCCAATTACACTACCCCCAATTACACGGTCCTGACTATAGTGTAAATGGGGGTTTTACTGTACCAACCTCGTTGTATTGTATGACAGTTCCGTTCGGCTTTTTGTACATGTTAGTTCACTTTAAAAGAGACGAATTTGACATCCAGTTTTTACTATTCTATTATTTCTTACTTACATTAGCTTTGATTTTATTATATAATAATTTATGCGTTGCAGTAGTGTCGTAGTATTTGTTAATTTTCTTGTAGATTAATGTATAATGTGAAGTGGAAACATGCACAATTTCGTAAATAGTATACAATGCTGAACTTTTCTCTAGCCCACCCAAGATTTCAGGTCACGAACCGCCACTGTATATAAGAGTTTTAAATTTAGCATCAAAAACATATTATTCGACTTATTTTTTAGGTACAGTATGATATAATACGTAAATTGTGACATTTAACTCAGTTGTGCCTGACATGTCAACTTATGCCTTATTGCAGTTACTGACGACATATGATATGACAGCGGATTTAGCTGAGTTTATTTTACTTTAAACTAATACATTGAATGTAATTAATTTCGACGATTGGAATAGCTTGGCATAAATTTACCATTTCTGTTTATAAATTGACTTATCGTTAGAAGATCTATGTAGTTTGACGATTTAAGTATTGGCCGATATTATTTTTTTAAATTCCATTTCCTCAGTTCAGATCTGCCGCGAAACCCGTCGCCTCCCATAACAGGGGTCCACAACTGATGGTTCTTTCTACCTGCCCGTTCAGGGAAAATCTATTCAACTCACGTAAGACAGGAGCACCCACTAAACCATTTGCCAACGCCTTACCATGCATGTTAAATAACCTAACTAAGAACAAAAAAAGCAACAAAACTTGACAAGTACTGTGGGTAAACTTCTTTCTGATTTAAAAGCTACATTGAAACATGACAATTCTGGAATGAAACAAAAAAAAAATGAACAATAGAATAGTAAAACAATTTTGGATAGTATAACTAAGTCTATTAAAAACGTAATAGAACATACTTTAGTACTTTTCGTAATATTATAGTTACTTAAAAATCAATCTCCGCTCTCAATGTGGAGAATATGGCTTTCTTATGGAAGTATCTCAACAAAAGTTTTTCTTTTATTTATTGATTTGGCATTTACTTGGTAGAACTCCATTTTAGTAGGGTAAAAATATCAAAGTATTTCAGTTCTACAGTTTTTTATATGTTATACGTTGATAGCTATTTCGGCTTTCGCCATCGTCAGAACTAGCCTGAATAGTTCTGAGACAAATAATTTTGCCTAATATACACTCGAATTCGATATTTTAAAAACTTATGTATATTGACTCAGTATAGATAGCACTACACATATACACAGCTGTACTCGATTAAAACCAAATGCCACTTATTTAACGCTTGCATTCTGCCGGTACTGTTTTACGGTTGCGAATCGTGGCACCTGACGAAGATTCAGAAAAACCGTATACTGAGCTTCGAGAACAGATGCTTGCGTCGGATAATGTGGGTGATGTGGTTTGATTTTGTGAGGAATTCAGAGATAAGGGAGCGTACAAGACAGCGTCCCTTCACGTCAGTGGTTATGGAGAGACGTTGGAACTGGCTGGGTCACGTGCTGCGGATGCCTCCGGAAAGCTTCAATCCTGCCTGCATCTTCATTCGACCGGTGGGATTCCGGCGTCCCGGACGTCCGTCTGGTACTATCCATAGGATGTACTCGGCGGAACTGAGGTATGCTGGCATGTCATGGGAGGAAGCAAAGCAATTGGCGGGAGACTGGGAAACATGGAGGTGCCGCGTGGTGGCCATATGCTCCACATAGGGAGCGAACATGGCCAAAGAAGAAGGAGAAGACACATATTCATCAAAAGATTGCTTATATTTTATTAGAATACAAAGTATTTGATTTTTTAAATGTCTTGGACATCCGTGTTCGTTTGCATATGTTCCGGACACCGGTGTCCGCTTAATTTAAAATCAGTTTGGTTCACTTTACTCCGGTCATGAATGTGGGGGGAATGTAGATATTTTTTGTTGTTGCATATAACGTTATGGAAGACGACCATAAAACGCTGGCTACATATACACAACGAGTGGTGGTGGGGAACCAACTTGTAATGCTTTATATTATATTTTATTGGGGAGTGGATAAAATCTATATTTTGTATTAGTAAACTGACTTTCAAGGTTTCAACATTTTTTTTAAATGTGTTTATAATAATACCATATTTTAGCAAAGGAAAAAAACCATACATCATCAAAGATCAAAAACCTTCATGAAATTAGGTATTTCGTTTTATTTTTTACCTGAAGTAAACATTACAACCCCATTAGCATTGATTAACCTTTTGCATGAAACTTCAGGGGTTGTTTGTGAAAAGCTACAACTTTTTTCAAACGCGTTAACGCCGCGATGTACTTATTGATGAAATTCATCAGAACCCTGCAACGGCATAAATTTTCTTACTTCATTTAGTGAAAATTGATTTTTGGGTAAAGTGCAGTTTAAAACTTTACGTACTTAGAATGGTTTGATAGGGTTAATGCAACGTATTTAGTTCTACAGTTTTTTTTTATATTTATGAGTTGATAGCTATTTCGGCTTTCGCCACCGTTAGAACTAACAGAATGGTTTGGTCTACAGCGACATGTAATTAAAAAAATATATTAGTTGACTTAAATTTGAATCGTTCAAATTATGTACACTCCCACAGATTTTGTCACTAACGACCCGGGTTTCGCCTTTCGGCATCTTCAGGCGTTCAAGTGCACGGATGAACTTGATAAAATTCAACTGAATAGGATTTTTAAAACATACTTGTCGTGTTTAGCATTCTTTATTATTATATTGCAATATTTTTTTTTTTTTTTTTAATATTTGACATTACAGCTTACGCCAATGCGTCAAATATTTTGAAGTTGAAAGATCATACGAGATATACTCGATGAGAAATTTTGAAAGTCACATGAGATTAACTCAAGAAGAATTGACTTCACAAACACCCATGTCTTAGATCTCAAACTAAAATTGAAAAGTATCCAATTTGACATTGATCTTACCGGGAATCGAACCCAGACCCACCTGATCGGTAGAGCAAGCTCTAACCAACTAGACCACAGCGGAAAATGAACAGGGATCTAGTGACAGGTTTAAGCAGTAATCTGCTTCTTTTTTTAATTAAAAACAATATTAGTTGACTTTTTATAAACATTTGATAAAATGTATTTGAATATGATTTTCAAAACGACATGTCAACATCCAAAGCAATAGTTGTACAACTAATTAATGTCATAAATTCTCGCTGTCATATCAATTAGGTTATCAATAATTGTACTGTGCGAATACACTTTTGTGTTTGTATATAGACAATGCAAAACATTCGCTGCCCGTCAGTTCCAGTGCATTCGTGCACTAGTTAAAACCAGAAGATGCCGAAAGGCGAATCCCGGGTCGTTATCGACAAAATTTATGGTAGTGTACAGAATAAAAATAATTCAAATTTGACATTAAATTTCCATAAGGCAACTTCGAAAAGCAAAGCCGAAATTCATAATTACTTACTTTATTTCAAAGAGTTGAAATCGCTAGTCGTACACATTATCCATATTTTATAATCTTTTGTCGCACGACCAAATCTTTACAAAAAATACCGCTGCAGAGCTCTCCGGAAGAAAAAAACAGGTAATACGTATATCTAAAAATGCGAATGAACCGTAACTTTCCTCTCAAAGCCTTCAAAATAATCACGAAAGTGCGAGCAGAAAAGGCCTTATATAGTTTTTCCTATATATTTATTGATTGGTTGCTTTCGTTTCCGCGTATACGTTTGCAAAAAAACACGTAGTGCCTAAATTATATAACATTCTGATTTTTATTATGCCGAGAAAATTTCAATCTCATACCGTTGGGGATATAGAAAGACACTATCTACTCGTTTATAAATATTTTTTTTTGTGTAAATGTGCTATCATGAACAGTCATTTGCCATCCCTGCCATGTATTTGAAAAATGTAATTAAAAACACAATACATATGCAAGATTCTATTTTTTCTTCATCTTATTTATTTAATTTACATTACATAAGATTGACAAATTATAAATTTATAACTTTTACAATGAAGAAAAACAAAAAAAAAAAAAAAAAAAATCCATATCCGCAACCTATACGGAGCATATGGTCACCACGAAGTTCCTCCATGACTCTCTATCCCCTGAGAGTCTCCCTGCTTCCTCCCAGGTCATTCCAGCGTCCCGCAACTCCGCTGAGTATATCCTGAGAATGGTCATCAGTGGCCTTCCACGACGCCGGTATCCATCCGGTTGGAAGAAGAGACAGGCAGAGTTCAGGCTCTCTTGAGGCATCCTTAACACGTGTCCAAGCCAGGACCACCGCCGCTTCTTTATTTTGGACGTAATAAGAGGCTGGTTAGTCCGCTCTCTAATCTCCGTATTCCTGACAAAGTCAGACCATTTCACTCCAAGCATTCGCCGCAGGCATCTGTTTTCGAAACACAGTATACGGTTACTCTGCGCTTTCGTAATGTGCCATGATTTGCAAACGTAAAGCAGCACTGTCAAGATACAAAAAATAATACAATTTAATATTAAAATCAGTAGAAAAAAAAAGCAAGGAATTCAACTGAGTAAGCTCCGACGAACTTTACTTTAATATATAAAAAAAGCAATCGTCGGAACTCACCTACATCTACGTGGAATATGTCGACATCCGAAGCAATATTTTTGAACACCGTTAAAGCTCTCCCCAGTGGCATCGCCATTGACAGGCTGTATCTGCACCTTGGGAGAACAAACAATTCATGTCCACAATTTCTCAAAAAATAGTCAGGAACATTTAGATTCACATTCTCAAGAATGGTGGAATTCTCATTTTGGCCTCGTATAAGCCGAAAGAAATATATGAAATATATCTTGATTGTGAAGCTTTGTTAACCCTTCAGGTACGAATGCTTGAAATAGATTTAGAATAGCAACATGAAAGCCAATGGATAACAGAATTAGATAAACAGATGAATAAAAATACAAATTCATCATCACAACATCTGCTATACTAAATATATTTTTATTATTTTTGTTTTATGAAAAGTTATATAAAGCACAATTTTGGTTTACAATTAACATTCATCTTATTTTTGCATTCTTTGTTTCTAACGAAGTCATGCCACCGTTTTGTACCTGACTGATATCATCCTATTGGAGTTCATCAGAAGTCTTCCAGGTAACAAGTTCATCTAGTGTGTTTGGGTTGATATGACAGCATCACATATATTTTGTCAAGTAACTATTCACACTGAAATAAGGCTAGAGGAAAATTAGACAATTACTTACAAAATGCTATTTCCAGTAATCTGACAGTAATTTCCGAGTGCCAGAGTTGCCAGATGGACTGTGGCTATTCAAAGTTACGTACATTTATTATGTATTGAGCAATTTTGGTTCGTTAGTAATACAATAAAACTGATATTTAAATAAACTTCTGTACTAATCAGTATTCAAATAAGTACTAACAATCCTTAAAATTACAATTTTGCTGAAATATATTGTATAAACTAAATTGTGACGGTTAAATATTTTAATTCTGTAAGTTTTAGACCTGTCTTTAATTTTTTGTGAACCTTCTAGAATCTAACACTAGTCAAACGTTATATCAACTTTACAGAAAGACTTTTACTCAATAATCCCTAAATAATTGATTCAAAACTTTCCTCTTTGTTTTAAATGGCTTTTCCAACACTGCCTTGAACTTTTTAAATAAAAAAAATAGTTAAGTTTACTATACTTAGTCATATTATAAGTTTTGGTAACTTGTAATTGTTTTCATTTAATGTAATGAACATTACAAACAAACCATAAAACTTTGCTTAATGTTATGAACATAATCTTTTACTTGATTCAATTATAATTAGCAAAACTCTCTTTGCAAACTTTGTGTATTGATTTCTACTTGTATTATTATCGTATGGAATGTGATGATTTAATATATTACATATTTGTAATTTCATCTTTGTTTTTGCGAAATGATGAATTTTACCAAAAACAAAAAAGTTATCTACATTTACAAGTCTTTATTTCACTCGTTTGTGTGGCAATAGGCTTGAACCGACAAACACACACTAATATTTATATCAATTTAAGTACAATAAAACCCTCATTTACACTAAAGTCGGGACAGTGTAATTCGGAGTAGCGTAATTGGGGAAGTGAATCTCATACAAAATGTGGGATTTGGTTTTTTCCGCAAAAAATGCAAAACTAAGATCTCCCTTAGTTTTGCAAAAAAAAATATCGACGAAATATTTAGTTACTAAGCGGTAAAATGCAAAACGCGCCCAAATACAACACATAGACAGTCGCCCAGCTATACGTGTATAGCCTAGAACAGGGATGGCGAACCTTTTTGGGTCCGCGTGCCATATATCCTCAAATATTATTTCTTGATTGTGTGGTGTGCCAAGCAGTAAAACATAACATAATAGAAAAAATAAAAAAGTTTTTTTTCTAAATTTTATTTCCAAGCTTAAAAATTACAATTACAACAACATTTCAAAATTAATAAAACGGAATAAATTAATAATTCAAAGATAATTTAATCAAAATTTTTATTTATTTATTGATTTGGCGTTTACTTGGCAGAACTCCATTTTAATAGGGTAAAAATATCAAAGTATTTCAGTTCTACAGTTTTTTTTATATTTTATGCGTTGATAGCTATTTCGGCTTTCGCCATCATCAGAACCATAGAACTTAGTTACGACGATGGCGAAAGCCGAAATAGCTATCAACGCATAAAATATTAAAAAAACTGTAGAACTGAAATACTTTGATATTTTTACCTTATTAAAATGGAGTTCTGCCAGAAGAGTTCTGAGTTATGCCTTTTTTTAATTCAAATAATTATCGGTCAAAATTCTTGTTATATTCTTCGATTTTTTTTTTACAATAATAGGCTTTTACTTTCCTTGTTCGTGACCGCAAGTAATTCGGGGTTTGCATGTTGAAAAATACATTACTTATCTTATTTCTTTGGGAGCAGCCTCTGACTGAATTTTGATATATAGCCCTGAAAATGATCGATTAAGGGATTACTTGTATTTTTAGTACTATTTATGTTCAATCTTTGATTTTTTAACAATTTATTGCTTGATTTATTATTTTTGGCTAAAAGTAAAAGGTTCAAAAACAAACAATCATTTAAATATTATTATTATATCACCAATAAAAACTATATCTCATGACACCTATACATATTTAGTGTTGTACTTCCTATATCACCCTCAGGTTTATAAATAAATATTATTTGATTAATAAATAAATATACATATATGGACCCTTATTGTATCTTAAAAGAAGTGTTTCTACGAGAACTACTTGTAACTCAATCACTCAACCTCTTTTTTTAAGTGAGTAGTGATAAAAGGATAAATCTATGATTTTTTTATTTATTACATCATCGCTCTAGCTCACGGGTTCCCAACGTATGGGTCGCTAACTTTTTTCGATTTTGGATTTAAACAACGAAACTAAATCTACAGTCAACTAAAATTACCTTATTGAAAAAAAGCCTTTTTAAATTGCATCGGAGCCGCGGGTCACACGGCTTTTATAAAAAGGGGTCGCCACCCGAAAAAGGTTGGGAACTTATGCAGTCTAGCTAGTCATCATTTTTTAGGATCGGATTAGTGAGAAGGAATTTTAAACACCAGAGACATTCATATTTTCGTATGTACCGTGATTCAATCACATGATTTCCGCAATCAAAACCGACGCCGTTGCCACTCGACCACGAACGCTCATAAATATAGAAAATTATATGTCTTGCAAAGCTTGAATTGCAGTTACCATAATAAGTTCACGTCTACTGCAATAACGTTTCGCAAAGCAGTAATAATATCGTTCTTTTCCAAATTCAAATTTGAAATAAAAGCATAAAAAAATACAAAGAGCTTGTTTTATTATTCCATGAATAGCGCACGTTCTATTCAAAATTCAAATGTGCATACTTTTTGATTGTCTTCAATCAAAAGATGGCGCTCGCTTAAAATTCAAAAAATGACATTTCCATTCTACTTACCTACTATTATTATTTCATGCAGAGAAAGCCGCATTCCAAATTCAAAAAGTTATTCTTGTATTTTTTTTTCACGCTGCGTTGGTTTATTCAAACACAATGACCGCAAAATGGCGAAGATTTATTCTGTACATATTATTTACACAAGCGTTCTTTTTTTTCTGAAATACCAAAAGTGCTTTTTTTTTATTCATAAATTATTCTTATTAAATTCCAAATGATTCTTTGATTTATAATTTAAAGAGGAAATTACCGCTGATTGTGATAATGACATTTGTTGATCAGGGAACATAAGTAAACCAAATTTACTTAAATATTGAATCTATGTGGTTTTAATTAAGACAGTATATTCTCTACTTGTTTGTCTCATTTATCGACTTGTGTAGATTTGTGCATCCAATTTGTTGTACTAGAATCGGTTTGAAAGATACCGCCACTAAAAAGTGTGAAAAAACGCATTTGAAAGATTGAATATTTGTAAATTAAAATAGTTTCATATTATACGTGTTTTTTATTTTATATATTTGATGCAATTCAACTCGATTTCTTTTACTCGATCCATGTCCGTTCCCAATGTAGAGCATATGACTTTATAATGAAAGTATCTCAACAGAAATTTTTCTACGACAGCTGTTTGTTACTCAGTCGCTCAACCTCTCTTTTTCGAATGGTGTAGTAGGGATAGAAGGATAAGGCTAGAATAGAACTAATGGCTTAAAGGTGTGAGGGAATTTTTAGACATCACAAACACATATGCTATCTTTATGAAAGTTTCTCAACAGAAGTTTTTCTACGAGAACTGATTGTTATTCGGTCGCTCAGCAATCGAAAAATGCTGTTCGTACTGGGACTCGAACCCGTGAGATCCGGCATGGAAGCCCACAACGCTAACCACTGCGCCATAAAACCTATCTCGTTTTAAAGATGTTTATTTTGGCCTAGGCTATAACGCATTTTCCTTTAATATGAAGGTTTGAATAGAATCACACACCAAATATATGTCCAAATTTAAGTAATATTACTCTATATTACATAACAAAATAAAAGAAAGGAAATAAACTGCTTTAAGCGACTGTGTTGCCTCAAGACAATTTGTATTAGTCAAATGAAATAATGTATATAAAAATGGCATAACCTAACCTTAATATAGTATTCAAACCCAAGCGTCTGTCACTCTCTGTTAGTATCTGTTACTTTTTGCATTATATTTTATCTGAATTGGGTTAAAATAAGATGTAATGGAATCATAAAAGATATCTGAAAATAATTGAAATTTTAACTTTTATTGCTACGCTTTTGATTGAATTGAAATATTGTATATTAATAAAAAGATAATAAAAAAACTTTCAACTGTGTTTAACTATTTTTTAAAACAACGCTTCGTCAAAATATTGTTTTAATAAAGTGAATGTATCGTATCTATGTATGGATAATAAAATGCGTATGTAATTTTTGAATATGGAACGAAACGTGACATCTCGTGGAAAATATTGGAACTCATAATATTATGAGCTTTAAAAAAAACCAAAAGGTGAGGGCTAATAAAAATTTTAATTAAAATATTTTTTTAAATAATTTGTATATAAAACCAGCGGGTTCCCGGCAAGCGTTGCAATGCAATCTTAAAGAAAGACAGTATTTGTGTTTCAATTGTGTTTATTGAAGTGCATGTCTTCTTTTTCAATCTGTTTGACGTTTGCTGCCGATTTTCTATGGTACGACACACACGCCACCTACTGTAGTTTAATTTTAATACGTCTATAACTTTCACGCAAGTTGCAGACATTGATTTTTATATATAAGACCTACTGTAAGTTAATTTTAATATGCCTATAAATTTTGCGCGAGTGGAAGCAAAAAGTTTGTCAAAGTTTTATTGCGACCGGACGAGCGGTGTGGCAATGCATAAAATACGAAAAAACAATCACAGCGCGGAACACATTTGAACGGAATGTCAAAATGTAGACCACACGATTTGACAGATTTGAAATATTCCATTTTTATTTTTTTAATACAAACAATCGAACGCCAAATTTGAATTTTCTAAATGCTGTTTGTCGACGGTTGACAGTTGAATTGCATGAACGTTTGACATACAAACATTGATTTTTTTTATATAAGACCTACTGTATTTTTAATATACTTATAACCTTTCCGGAAGTGCAAGCAAAAAGTTTTTCGAAGTTTAATTGCAATAGGATGAGCGGTGTGGCAGCACATAGAGTACGAACAAACAAACATTCATTTGTATATATATTAGATGTACGTTCTTGGTCTTTCGTCCTTGGCCGTATTTGCTGCCTATATAGAGCATATGACCGCAACGTGACACCTCCATGACTCCTTGTCTCCTATGGCATGTTTCCAGACGTCAAATCCACGTAGATTGTACGGATAGTATTAGATTAGACGGTTCTAGGACATCGTAACTTCACAGAATGAGAGAAGAAGCAAGCATGATTGAAACTATTTGGAGACATTCACAACACGCGACCCATTTGGTTTCGGCGTTTGTCGTAACAGGGCGCTGTCTTGTACATTCACTAATCTGAGTTTTATTCTAATCTATGAGGTTTTTGAGGATTTTATTTAATAGTAATCAGTCGGATCTATGGCGCATTGGCTAGCGTTGTAAGCTTTCGAGCTGGATCTCACGGGTTCGAGTTCCAGTACGAACAGCATTATTCAATCAATTTATCGATATCTGTTCGGAGCAGGGTTGCCAGATCTTCAAAATCACAGATCGGGAAATTCAGGTAAAATGTGCAGGTCGGGATTATAGAGAGACATGCGATGCGGGACTCGGGATTTGTCGATTGAGCTCGGGACAGTCCCCCTCAAATAGGGACCCTGATTCGGAGGCATGTGTGTTAGTGATGTTCAATAATTCCCTTACATCAGTACGATTCTTTATATACTAGGCGTAGTGAGAGCGGTCATTTAACCACTTGTCTTGCCTAAGCCTTATCCTTCTATTCCTACAGCTCCACATTGGGAGCCGCAACGGATTTTTAAAAAATAAGTTTTTCTACAATAGTATAAGATTTTGACTGAAGGTGCTTGGTCGAATTCCAATATTAAATTTGAATCGTTCAAATTATGTACATTCTCACAAGTATTGTCACTAACGACCTGTTTTTCGCATTTCATCATCTTCGGGCGTTCAAGTGCACGGATAAATTTGAACTGACGCTTAATAAATTAATGTATCGTGTTTATATAAGAAATAATTGTATCGTTAAGTTTAAAGCCATTGCTGGCGAAAAGGATTAACACATGGGAATGCCTACAGATTTGAACGGTGAGTGATTTTAAGAATTATATTTATTTTTGTTTATTTGAAAAGGTTTTATGATTATATTATAATTACTTACATATAGAGTATAAAGTGGGGCATTTGGCAGATTAACTTGCTCATTCAAAATCGGAAGGCTGTTCAATTATGCTCTGTTTACTTCTAAAATTTCATGGAAAAATAGTTTATGGGGGTCAGTTCTGCAATAACTGTTTTTTATCTAATCGTTCAATCTATCTAAAGAGTTATGATAGAATTACAGGATATGGCAAAATTAAATATAAGCTTTTGTTAGATGGAAGGGAATTAAGTCATTAAAAACATTCAACCATATTTAATATGTATCAATCTAACGTAGCGTTTCCCAAACTTTTTTTCCCGCGACCCGGTTATTTTAATATTTCTCTTATACTACCGGCCTATAGGTAAAATAATACAGTATATTTATCTTCATACAGTCTTAACATGTTATAATACAAAATAATTTACTCGGATAAACCTACAAAGAAATCAAATGTACCGATAATTTATTAATGAGAGGTGTGCTGCTGTTTCTTATTAACTAAAAGCTCCAGGTTTGGAGAAAAGGATGGTACCTTTATTCTTAGACCCGGCTTAATTTCCAATCGGTTTCTATATTTATTTTTTAAGAAAACCAATTTTTAAAAGTCCGCTTCACACTTAAAGATTGCTACAAAATGCATTAGAAAGTTCAATTATTGAATTAATATCTGAATCTCATAAAATAACGTTCACTGAATAAAGAACGTTATTTTAGGAAATTGGCGACCCTACATTTTGCTTTCTGCGACCCATCATTTGGACAACGCTGATCTAACGTAAATAAAATATGTAGACTATAAACACTGTATGCAACGCCTGGCTGAAAAAAAAATACAACCAGTATAACTTACGATAAAATATCTTATTGAGTTAGCATCCAACTTTTAAAATTTCCAACCATATTACACATTTTAATATATAAATGATATGAAAAACCGTCATATATGCTCAAAACATCAAACGGCACACGCAATATGCTGTCGTGAAACATGAATAAATTTTTCATTTAAAATTTGCGCCATGTTTTAATGGTGCGCAGTTCATTCGGATTGGCTGTGCACGTTCGAAATTCGAATGGAAATGCACATGTCTACACAAAATGCAACCATTATTTTTATTCATTTCGAAAATGATATTCAAACGTCAATTTTCGTTTATGTTAACTATACTTTTACATATATTTACAATTTACTACACGTTCGACTTCTTTCACAGCATGCAGCATATTTTTAATTAACTAGATTTGATCACTTTTAAGGTGTTCACTGTCAATACTTGGTGGAATGGCATTATAATAAAAATAATAAAAGATTTTAAATACTTTTTCTCCACTTAAAATTTATTTGATCAGGACCGGTTTCGCTCCTCACGAGCATTATCAACTGATAAGGAAAGTTAATTAAACAGTGCTATTTATACAAGTTAAATTGAAATTAAAAGGTGTAAGCAATTACTAACAATTAAAAGGATTTACAAATTACATTATAATTACACAAAATTAAAATGCTTGACACCTAAAACATACAATTAAGAAATCATCCCAAATTTTAATTGTGTTTATAATTGACATCATTGGCCACTTATATTTATTGATGATTTCTTAATTGTATGTTATAGGTGTTAAGCATTTTAATTTTGTGTAATTATAATCTAATTTGTAAATCCTTTTAATTGTTAATAATTGCTTATACCTTTTTATTTCAATTTAACTTGTATAAATAGCACTGTTTAATTTATTTTCCTTATCAGTTGATAATGCTCTTGAGGAGCGAAACCGGTCCTGATCAAATAAGTTTTAAGTGGAAAAAGTACTAAAAATCTTTTATTATTTTTATTTTAACTAGATTTGGTTGTTCACTGTCAATACATACGTGGTGGTAAGGCATTGTACAGTTTTAAATTGATTTTTCAATCGATTTATGAATTTCTCTTCGAAGGCATGGATGTATGTGATGTCTTGAATTAGAATTGGGCGTGTGTTAGTGCAGTTATTGCCCGTGGGGAACCTGCGGCCTATTGGCTACTCTGGTGCGGCCTTTTGACCTGATCGGCCAAATCTGCAATTTTTTTAAATTTGTAAATTCCTGAGATTTTGGATTCGAAAATTTTGGGAAGAGCTATTTTTCGCAAATCCGTAAATTCTTGGGATTTTATATGTCTTAATTCTTCGGGAATTCGGGAAGTCCGCAAATTTCTGGGCTTTGCAAATTGGCATGAAATTCTTTCCGGCCAAAGATTTTCTAGTCAATGTTTACTGCGGCCTTATGTTGAATCAGAAAAATAGATGCGGCCTTTAGAAAAGAGAAGGTTCCCCACCCTGGGCTAGTGGTTCATACAGTACAGTGAGCGTATAAAATGAAATAGTTAAAAATATTCCTCATTCGGGGTCTATTGAATGGTTAAACTATACTAGACCAAAAAGTGGATGTCGAGTTAATAAATATCAAAAGCCGCTTTATACACACGTCGCTTTTCTCAATGTCCGTGGTAATATTTTCACTCCGTACACAGAATACTTACTAAATATAACTGAAGGGGAATAATTGCCACAGGTCCGGATTTAATGATATTATTTTTACACATTTAAACATTTTATTTGCTTTAACAGGCCTCTTATAAAATTTAATAAAATCGCTATTTGTGTTCTAGTGATTATCGATCAGGTGGGTATGTATTTCATGTCCCAGTAAGATTACCATATGTTATTTGTTTCAATTGGAGTTTGATATCTTGCACATAGATTTTTTATATTTCGATGGCCATTTGTTCAATTTTACAGGAGAGCCGAAAAACTGTATAAATAAGTAAGTATTGGGAAATCAATGAAAGTTTAAGACACTTTGGAGTAAAATAATTATCATGTTTATTAAAAATTATCTGTTTCACACTATTAATTAAATAAACTTTTTATTAACAAGAATGTTTGATAAGAGTTAACAATTTAAATTTTGTTTCTTCTTTGATGATGATACGAGGAAACAATTCCAAGTATTTTGGTTAATGCAATGCACCTGTTTTAACGTTATCAATAATAGAAAAATTATACATAACTATTGTAATTTTTTTAATCCAGTTACGGATTGTCCACTCTCCAATACAAAATATTTCAGTAAGCATGTTGAAATTTTTTCTCACCTATTTTCAAATATCACTTTTAGGGTGTTCATTGTCAATACTTGGTGGAAAGGCATTATATTAGTAAAAGCACAATACTCCTTTGTACTTCATTCTACTTTATTTAATATGTCAGGACCGGTTTCGCTCATTGCGAGCATCGTCACCTGATAAGAAATATAATTTAACCATGCTATTTATACAAAAATTAACAGTTATGAACAACAATTGGCATTGAAAAGAAATTACCAATTATGTACATTAAAATTGATTCTAAAATAACACAAAATTAAAATGTTTAACACATCTAACATATAATTAAAAAGTCATCTCACGTTTAATATTTTCAAATAGCAGTAAAACGATGTAGCTCTTCTATTATCTTTTGACAGTTTGGTGGGCCCTTTTTTCTGTTACGTGTTTCCAACTTTAGAACAATTGCAATGAAAAATATTTTTTGTAAATTAAGAGATATCAATATTTTAATAGAGCTTGAAAAAACAAATAAAATGATATCCATAACTCATTTTATGAAAAAATGTCGGCGACCTGTTGTCAACGTATAGCCATCGATATATTTTCTCGAGTTGATCTCGAGTGCCTAAAAACGACTGATTTTGTGAATTTGTGTGAATGTACATAATTTGAACGATTCAAATATAATATTGAAATTCCAGCGAGTACCTTCAGTGGAAATCTTAAGTTAATTGTATTAATTTGATTAGACGAATTACATTTAAATCACAGTTGGCCTTTAATGTCCTCAATCCGACGCTGGTCGCATGTTTTAAACATATCTTAAATGCACGGCGACGTGACGTGAATGGGAACGGATAAAAACACGCGAATTTGTACGCCAGAGGCACACCCGGGCATAAACCTGGCGCGAGTTATACGATATGTCGCATTGTGGGGCGGCCTCGGTCGCATATCATAATGCGGAACTGCTCTTGCGGCGGCAATTTTAGAAAACAATTTAGGTGATTTTTTTTCTCGAAACCCTCTACATTGAATGTGGATCTATGTTTTATTATGTGATATTTTTTTCTGACAGCCTGTACATCTTAAACAACCCTAAAGTGTTAGTGGAAAGCTTCATTTTTTTTTGTCAAGCTGACAAGTTAATAAAAACACAATATTCCTTTGTACTGTATTCCACTTTATTTAAAAGTTCAGGACCGGTTTCGATCATTGCAAGCATTGTCAATGAACATTCAGTTGACAATCAATTGACAATGCTCGCAAAGAGCGAAACCAGTCACGACTTTTTAACCGGTTCTCTGCCACGGACGTGTTAACACGCCATACAATGTCGTGCTCGTAGTGCCGGCCATACGTTTTTGTATAAATTATGGTGGAAATGACCCATCGTGTATTTATATGGTAAGTGTTTGTAGTAAATCACAATAATTCTATAAATAGTACTGTTCATTTATATTTTTTATCAGTTGATAATGCTTGCCATGAGTGAAACCAGTTCTGATCTTGGTAAATAAAAGTGGAAATAAGTACAAAGGAATATTGTGTTTTTCTTAATTTAATACATTCCCACCAAGTATTGACAGTTAAAACCCTAAAAGTACTAATCCTGTCTTAGCTTTATCCTTCTATCTCTACCACTCTTTTTTAAAAATAAAGGTTGAGTGACTGAGTAACAAACAGTTCTCGTAGAAAACTTCTGTGAGATACCTCTATTATGAGATCATACGCTCCACATTTTTCGCCATATCCACTATCTTTTCGGAGAATATTAGACACAACATAGTTCTTCCATGATTCTCTATCCCCCGATAGTCTCTTTTCTTCTTTCTATGTTATTTCAGTATCCCATAGCTCCGCCGAGTACATCCTATGGTATGTGGATGGTTATCACTGGCCTTCCACTACAACGGGATCCATCCAGTTGGTAGAAGAGACAGGCAAAGTTCAGACCCTCTTGGGGTATCCGCAGTACATTTCATTAATATAAACTAGGTATAATTTGAAAACCATTTTGTTTTATAATGTTTTTCCTCACTATACAGCTTTGGACCATTTTTTCAGTATTGGAACGTTAAACTTTTTTTGCTCTCATTTTAACATACATTATTCAATACAAATTGAGATTGCTCTCGCCAAGGGTAGAAAATTATTAAAAAATATGTACGTATTTTTTACTTTATGTTCAAAACTTAATATAGAAAAAGCTTTCAAAAAAATATATATTTTAAATATCAATTAGCGGTATATTAAGTATGGATCGGAATATTTCAACTCCGTTTTTTATTATTATTTAATAGGAAAGCTTACCACATAATAAACGCTGTTATTTTGTTTTTATTTAAATTTAAAAACAGATAAAACGAATTTTAATATAAAATAAATATTTTGTATGAACCACTTAAATGCCAAGCGAACACAGGTGTCTGGAACATATGCAGGCGAACACGGATGTCCAAGACATTCAAAATCAAATAATTGGTATTCTAATAAAGTATAAGCAATAGTTTGATGAATATGTGTAGTGCTATCTATACTGAGTCAATATAGGTTTTTAAAATATCGAAATCGAGTGTATATTAGGCAAAATTATTTTTCTCAAAAACACGCAGCATCACTGGGACATATTAATGATTTATTTGCGCGGTATTCAAACGATTAAATAGTAAAAACATTGTTTGCCGTTTTCAAATCGATTTTAACTAGATAATTTATTTATAGCTTGCAAATAAAGGTTAAAAATATGAATAAGTGACACTTAATTGACCATAATTAAAATGTTTATTTCCTCTAAACATAATTTAAGAACTCGTCAAAAAATAATTAAATTATTATAAAGACTATCGATAAGTTCGAACGGAATTATAATTTGGGTTTTTTTTTACCATGTCCGCTCCCAATATGGAGCATATGGACTCCTAATGGAGTTTATCTCAACAGAAATGTTTCTACAATAACTGCTTGTTACTCAGTTGCTCAACCTCTCTTTTTCCCAAGAGAGTAGAAATAGAAGGAAAGGGCTAGGACAGAACTAGTGGTTAGCTAATCGCTCTCGATACGCCCCGTTTATAGGATAGGATGGGTGGGAGGGGGGAATTCAAGACATCACATACATACATGCCTCTGAACAGAAATTAATAAATCGATTGAAAAATCAATTTTTAAAACTGCCCGTACTGGGATTTGAACCCGTGCCCTCCGTAGCGGTAGCCAACGATGTTGATTACTCGACCACACAGGCGGCAAACAATTTTTAATATTACATTATTATTTTAATATAATGCCTTTCCATCAAGTATTCACCTAAAATTGTCCAATTTTTTACACACCTAAAATGTATATTTGAAGACTATAATGAATTCAAGAAAAAAAAATTCTCTTTTTTTTACTCGAAAAGTCAACTTTTGTAATTTGTTTTACGCTTACCATGAGAAATGTTACTGACACCTCGAAGTAATTAGTAAAAAAACTTTTTACTACAAAAATCAACCTATTTTTTCAGTCAAGTACTTAAGGGGGCGAATAGGAGTGTGTATGCATACTTAATTCCAAGAATATTGATATTCACTAATGATAAATTGATATTTTATTCAAATTACTGAAAGTGAGTTAATTTTTAAGACTGTTTCAACAATGTGGAAATTTCTTTTGTGTAGCCTTTTCTGTTCGAAGATTTTTCGTGAAAGCGAAACCCGATATAAACGTCTACCCATTTTTGCTAACTACCCATTCGCCTTAAAATCATGAACTCGTTATAGGCCACCAAAGTGCTTTAACTTCCTCTGGTTTTAAAATATTTCAGTTCAAAAATCCACACAAACGTTAAACTATTTATTATTTCGTTACGTGGATTATTCTACTTTTTTATTTTGACGCTGCAATCTCAAAACATTTAAAGTGTTATCTACATTGAGATGTACAGTACCTAATATAGGAAATTTATTTGTGATTAATAGGCTACGTGGTTAAGTGTCAACGTCGTTGACTTAACTTAGCTCAAATCCCAGTACGAACAGTTTTTATAGATTAATTTTTCGATCGATTTATGGACTTTTATCCGAAGGCATGAATGTGTGTATGTCTGTAATTCCCTCCTACTCATTCTATCCTAACGGACGTATCAAGAACGAATAACCAACCACTTGTTCTGTCCTAGTCTTATCCTTCTCTTCCTACTCTCTTTAAAAATGAAAGGTTGAGCAACTTAGTAACAAAAAGTTGTCGTTCAAATAAATCTGTTGAGATATCTCAATTAGGAGGAGGCTGTATGCTCTACATTTGGAGTGGATGAGGATTAAAACAAAAACAATTTCGGTTTATTAAACTTTACCTGTGACCAGTAGAAAAGGATAAAATGCCGTATTTTTTAAAAATATTCATAAACTTTACGATGATCTGTCTGACGATTCTTTTCAACGAAGCAAAACACGAGTCATATATTGTAACAGAGTTACCAAATTCAATTTTGTATCTTATCAAAACCTTGACTTTATCAATTCATTTTTCTACACAATACTCTGTTTTTCTACGTCCAACCATTTGACCAACCAACCAGCCCTACTTACTGAATTAAAACGAGTAGTGCATCAAACACAAACCTTTGGGCTTTTCTAAAAAAAAATCAAGAGACTAAAAGACACAATTTCGGACGAAAAAATAATAATTCTACAACAGTTTGAAAACCACTGTCACGCATTTATTCTTTCTTTGAAAAGTTAATTAAAATGGCGTCATTAATTAATGCTTTGAAAACGATATCGTAGTTTTTAATATTCGTAAAAAAACTCGTTTTGTACGTCAATTTTTTCCCGGTTTTATTATTATAGTGGATGCTAATCGATTTCTTCTTATAAAGAATTGTTAATTACGTAGTTTTTTACAGCACGGAATTATTTTTTTACTGGTTTCGGAAGTGTTTTATGAATATTCAGATTTGCATACAAACTAGTAAATATTGTTTTCTAATTATTAACTAGCTAATGAGAAAATAACTCAAGGCAATAGATTTTTGTTTGACATGTTAAATATTCACTTTATAGACTCTTATAATAATTTAACTATAACCTGAAAAATCTATCAAAACATTGCTATTATTTGTAAAAGAATATTTTTAACCGTCGTATTTTTCGGCATCTCTTCATATAAATAGTTTTCTTACTCATGAATATTAAAAATTCTGGCTATGTAAAAAAAATATTTTTTAAAGCAAAAATAACTAGAATTCATTTCTACGATTTTCATTGAATTTTTTTTAACTCAGCGTCGTCGAAGTGAACATATCAATCGCATACAAAAAGATGACTGACGAAGCAGTTAGTATGGTCTTGAAATTGTCTTTTTCTGCCCATAAGAAATATCAATTTATAACATTATTTGAAAGTTTTTGATCTCTCCTACGTCATTATATTTATTTTATCAAGTAAGTTACACTAATGAGAACATTATTAACTTATATTCATATTAGAATACAACTTTTTATTTAATAAGGTGAAAAAATAACAAAGTATTTTGGTTTTACAAATATTATTTTATACATGCTAGCTATATCGGAGTATGCTTTCATCAGAACCGATGACCACTCGCTAGTGATTGTATTGAGATAACCAACTAGAAAATGGTAAAAAAATCTTGAACTTCTAAGTACAAACACGTCTTAGCTTGATGCTTTGGTGGATTGCATAGTTTTATTTTACGGAGATAACACTATTACAATGTGCTTAAACTGAGGTTACTTCACTTTTACGATACGTATAGAATATTGTCTGTGTGGTCGAGTGGTCAACGTCGTTGGCTTCCGTTAGAGGTCCCGAATTCGAATCCCGGTACAGACAGTTTTATAAATTGATTTTTCAATCGATTTATGAATTTCTGGTTCAAAGGCATGAATGTATGCGATGTCATGAATTCCCTCCTCCCACCTATCCTATTCTATGAACGGGGCGTATCGAGAGCGATTAGTTAACCTCTAGTCCTGTCCTACACTTATCCTTCTATTCCTACTCTCTTTGGAAAAAGAGAGGTTGAGAAACTGAGTAACAAGCAGTTCTCGTAGAAACACATATGTCGAGATAAACTTCATTAGGAGTCCATATGCTCCACATTGGGAGTGGACATGGTAAAAAAATTAAAAAAAATACTACAACGCATCTAACTTATTTTTTTCTTAAATTCCACTTGGCTCACTTCACCTCTAATGGGCCCAATTATAAGTAAGAATCAATTAAGAGTTTAGTAAGAATTTTAAGCAGACGGTATCAATATGTAATTACACGAACTGTGATCATTTCGCAAAATTCATTAAACTGAAATAGATAATATATAACTTCATGAGTAATAATAAGAGTTTTAATTGTCTGTAATGAACCACCCCGGCACTTTGGGGGTCCCGAGCCGGTCTTAATGCGCGAACGAAACTATGATAACTATCCGCATTAAATCGAACTTTGGGGTTGTGGCTTCGGCCAACCTGTTTCCATAAGTTGACCTCAGACGTGAAACGTGCACGCCTCAGGATTGTGCTGACTCCGACATTTCCCTACGTGGCTTAGTAGCTTTTGCTTCTTTGGCCACATTACCGTAAACCCAAATGACTTTTACTTCGGCGATTGTACTAACTTTGCACAATGAGTTCGAAAATGAAATATCTTAATATTTTGTTATTATAGTCTTACAAAAAATATTTGAATTGAAAGTATGTTTATTTTGGTATGCATTTTTTAAAATGAATATATGTCCATACATATCGACTGTGGAAAGAAAAAAGAACATAACCAACACATACCAAATTTTACAGGAGGCGCAAAAAACCTGTGATGATGATTTTAGGTCATAAGTTAATTATGTAATACAGTAAAACTCCCATTTACACTAAAGTCGGGAAAGTTTAATTAGAGGAGTGACTCTCATACAAAATTAAGGATTTGGTTTTTTACGCAAAAAATACAAAACTAAGATTTCACTTAGTTTTGCAAAAAAAAATATATGGACGAAATATTTAGTTACTAAGTGATAAAATGCAAAACGCGTCTAAATTCAACACAGTCAGTCGTCCGGCTATACGTGTATAGCCTGGTACGTGTTGAATACACAGACGCTAGCCAACATGCGCCGCACAGACGACCGTCTCGTAGCAACGACAATTTTATAAAAAAAATATTTAAAAAAAATATTTGACAATTGGGGGATTTGCGGTGAATATTTCAAGCCAGCGCGTAATTCGGGATAGTGTAATTGGGGGTTCCACTGTATACACAAACATAAAGTGCGCAGACTTGTAAAGTGGTGTTTAATTGACATAATCTAATAATAATTTAATATATTTTTTAATAATAACCCTTTTTTAAGATTATTTTATTTTTTGCAATTTTGACAGGCCCAACGATTTTCAATCTTTAATGCCAAATTTAGATACTAATTTGGCATTTGCAGCTTACATCCTTTTGATAGAACGTGTATCAAGTTGTATACATTGTGATTATCAAAAAAAGCCGTTTTAAAAGAACTGTGGGTTACGTACAATGAAAGAAAATGAAAATGATTGTTATTTATAAATAATACCAGAAATCGAACTGTTTATTGATATAGTAATAATAATAGAATAGGTGAATAATTATTTACTCTTTAGAACAGCAGGGCTATTTTCATGTACAGTTTAGATGTCCACTTATGTAGTATGGTCGGATGTAATATGTCAAAGCATTTTTATGAGCTTTTGGCGATTGGTAGTTTGTCATATTTTGTCTATCAAACACTTTGTTTTGTCATCTTTGGTTATTTAAATTGATCTATTATCGTATACGGTGTCAAAAAATGTATTCATTCACTGCTGAAACACAAAACATTTACTATCTTTTTTAATCGATTTATTATATATCGATTATGAAAAGGAAAAAGGACGTAACCCATAGTTTTTTCAAAACAGCTTTTTTTCGATAATCACAATGTATCAAACTCTATACACTTTCTATTAAAAGAATGTAAGGTGCAAATGCCGAATTCGTATCTAAATTTAGCTTTCATTATTGAAAAAAGCTGGACCTGTCAAAATTGCAAACAGTAAAATAGTCTTGAAAAAGGGGTTTCAAGGTTGTTTATATTTCATAATTTGCTTATGGCCCAAAATCATCAAAACACGTTTTTTGTGCCTCCTGTAAAATTTGCTATGTGTGAATTAAGTCCTTTTTCCTTTCCACAGTCGATATGTATTCATATTTTGAAGATATAAATATAATTAATAAAATTGTTTATATTTGTAATGTATATATCCGTTCCCAATGTGGAGCATATAGCCTCCTAATGAAGTTATGTCAATAGAATTTTTTCTACGAAAAATGTTTGTTATTTAATCGCTCAAACTCTCTCTTATTCTAAAGACAGTAGTAGGGATATCTCGCTATGCAAAGTTATTACAGCATTGGAAGAGTGGGAGGTAACTTTTAGACATCACAAACACCCATGACTTCGAACAGAAATCAATAAATCGATCGAAAAAATGCCCTTGAAAGGACTCAAAGCTGTAAGATCTGGCACGGAAACCGACAATGCTACCCTTTGCGCCATATGACCCGACAAATTAATAATAGTAAATTGAATCGAAAAATTTAGAGCTTATAAAAATGTACGATACGACTTTGGCCATCCAATCCCAATGTGTAGAATACGTATGGTTAGCTAATCTTTTATAGCTATATCCCCTATAATATCCACCCTAGTAACTAGTTAGCGAAGGCCAGGGAAGGTCGCTGATTGGATTCGAACTTAGTGTAAAGCAGTGGTGTAGCGAGAAACTTTGCGGCGTGCTACATGCAAATCGCATCTCAGACACTTTGCTTCTTAGCAGTGTAAGGTAAGACATACTCACCTGTCTACTAAAGAGATAATTCCAAGCGATAGCCGAGTGCATTAGTCTAGGAATCACTTACGGAACGTGTATAATCAGTCAGAGTAAGTTGAATAAGATATACCTACAAATGCGGTAACGTGCTGACTGGAAGTATTTTATTAACCCTCGCTTTGCTGTGTAAATAAAAATACGCGTATGCGGTGCTGTAAAGTCGATAAACATTATTTGAATGAATAAAAAATACGACTTTTTCTTAATTAATTCGCCACCTCAATTTTTTTTTGATATCAAATTTATGGAGCTTTAAGTACCAGGAAGCGTTAGCGTTAAGGTTTTTCTAATCTCTTTCATCGCTAGTTTTTGAAAAATTGTATTCCATTACCATCGTTGCAGACGGAAAGGTGTGATCACTACAGATATAATAAGTTCACAGGAACTTCATATGCATTATTTTGCAAATCACATTTTATATGCTTCCCTCCAAACTTTATCCATAAATGTACATACACATGCGCATACATATATATATACACACACACAGTACGCAAAAAAGTCAACCAAAGAGTCATTTTCGGGATGCTAAGTTCGTACATTAATTGTAAATTTTAGAGGAAATAAACGGTCTCACGGTCTAAAACGATTCTCAGGCAGTGTCCCGTCAGAGCTGTGGAGATTAGAGATCGTTGGGTTAAAATGTTTTCCTACCTCGCTGTGAAACTTTTGAAAAATTTCGCGAACGATCTCGCAGATAGTAAGTATTTTCAAGACTCACGCAAAGAAAAAAACAATTATGATATTAGGCGTTCTAGAATTGCTTTACAAGTGAGTCGATTTTGTCGAGGGCAGACATTTTAATTCGTATTGTATTTAAGCATGTTCCGAGACTACAGCAATGTTTCGAAAAAAACACATAGCTGATTTTGAAAGCGCAACGATGATTTATAAGTATGTTTAATTAAAAAAATAGTAATGGAATGTATCTTCAATCATAATATGGTATAAATTTGTTAATTTACGCGGTTTTTAATGAAACTTATTCTGCGATGTTGTATGACCTTTTTTTCTTTTTATCAGGGCTGTGGAGTCGCGTGAAAAAAAGACGACTCCGACTCCGAGGATTTTTTTAATAATTTCATTTTAATTTATATATATGTATACCATCAGATCATCTTAAGTCAGCCAAGCATGAAATGTTAATTTATTAATTTGACATTTACTTGGTAGAACTCCATTATAATAAGGTAAAAATATCAACGTATTTTAGTTCTACAGTTTTTTTTATATTTATGTGTTTATAGCTATTTCGGCTTACGCCATCTTTAGAACTTCTTTTATGAAATGTTAACACTTTTGACTATTTTGTTTAAATACACATCATTAAATATATTTTTCAAAAAAAATCGAGCCGCTCATTTTTCACGACTCCGACTCCACAGCCCTGCTTTTTATACGCGGTTTCCACTAATTGTGCATAAATCGTTCGAAAATTTTATCAAATTTTCAATAGATTATTAAAATAGCATTTTGGCTAAATATCATTCACTAAAAAATATGTGTTTTTTTATGGTTCCAATTTTAAAGCTTTTTCGTTTAGCAAAACACACTTAAAATAAAATATTTTACCTGAAACCTGAAAAAATAATCTTCTTAAAAATGTATTTTTACAATTCTTATTTACTTTTTATGTAAGAAGACAATGGTGTTAATTTAAATTCTCACGAATATCTTTAATTGTATGTTTGTCTGTAACGTATATCAACTGACTCTTAGAATACAATTATTTTTCTTAATATCTAATTTCAAAATTTACGACGTAGGTCCTTTTAGCTATGGCTTAATTAAAAATTATTAAAAGTACAAAAAACTTTTAGCTATTCTCACGTCTTAATTTTTACTTTACGAAAAAACAGCGGTAACAAACGAAGCTTGGCCGTTGCCAAAAAGCTTTCTTAATTAAGCTTAAGTGAAGAAAATAAAATTCATAACCTTTGTTACACTGCGCACGCCGATTCAATGCGTACCTTATTTTTTTAATTAAGTCTAATTAAAGAAATCCAAGCTTTTTTGGGCGCCTTAATGATCTTTTGAATTTTAATTTCAATAAAGGGGCAATTTATTTATGTCCCCTGTAGTTGTTTTCAATAAAGGAAAACTAATTTGAAGCAACAATACAAAAAGAACAGTTGAATTGATTTCAAAGATGTGATATTCTCTTCTTTGTTCTGATAAAAATCGTTCAGTTGGAAACACAAGTTAGGAAGTAAAGCAATATCAACTACCTTTTACTCAATTTTATATAAGTTGAAAAAATATTGTCTCAATATCTTAAGATTTCTCACTGTTGAGTGTTGACCAATGAATGTTTGATAATAATATATCGTCAGCGTAGTGGCAAGATTTCTTAAGTAACAAGTAAGGATCTATTTTAAAAATCAATTTTTAAGAAATGCGTTTATGGATTCAAACCCGAGAACAATACTGCGAACAAAAGCACTTAGAAATACTTATGTTGAGATAAACTCCATAAGGAGTTCATATGCTCCACATTGGGAGCGGACATAGTAAAAAAAATATCTGTAGAAGTCTTTTTTTGATGAAGCAGAATAAATCGCTTCAAGCACGTTACATTAGGGCTTGTCAGTTTTCAAAAACCGATTTTAAAATCGGTTTTTTGTCAAAATTTACGACATTACAAAACCGGTTTTTTTCAACTTCTTAACCGGTTCTTAATACACTTTTTATCATTTAAATAAAAATGTTAATATTTTTACTTTTTGACTGAATCTTTTATTTGATGCCTTAAAGACCAAATGCCCCACATTATTACTCAGCGAGAGGGTATTTTCGATATCAGGAAATGTTGTCACAAAAATTAGATCAAAAGTGTCATATTTTCTGAAGAGTTACACCAAGTATTTTCTTGTTGCGTAATATTATTGAATAAAAAGATTTTTAAACTTTTTTTCGCTATTTCAATTGAATTATCCATTTTTTTGTAAAACTGCGAAAACCGGATAAAACCGGTTTTCGTACAATATTGACATTCGAAAACCGGTTTATAAATGTCGGTTTTTGTATAACCCCTACGCTACATGCTGTGCATTCCTGTCTTAATCTTGTGATAACAGTATAATATTGGAAAAAAATAATGTGAAAAAATTGAGTTGTTCATGACTGTAAATCTAAAACTCGTCAAACAAATAGAGCTGATATTTTCTTTTCAACATTAACAACTAAATTGCCTGAACCATATTATTTACAGGTAAACTATCCCTAGAAAAGCTGACAGCTTAATTAGACGAAAGCACTCTTTGCAAGCATTAGAGGGAGATCTAGTAAGCAGATAGAAAATGTAAAATTGTTTTCATTAGTTAGGTGGAGATTATCTTCAAAGTGATTTTTTTAAAATACGAACCAACTAAAAAAGCAAGAATTCATTTAATTATATTATTTAAGCTTACCTTTTAATAACATAAAAATTATTTAACCCTTAGTTTTTCTAGCAGTTTTGTCTGTTTAAAACAGGTAATATACCCCATCCAGTAATTTATTTTTGGGCGTATCCCGTTCAATACTAAGAAATTTAACACTTCTATCTCAACATAAATTACGTCGTATCAATGTTATAACATATTTATTTATCCTTGATTTAATCTACAACCAGGGCCGGCGCCATCATAAAGCCCAAATAGGCAACCGCCTAGGGCGCAAGGTATTAGGGGGCGCATAAATGAAGTATTAAAATTATTTTTATAGACCAACTTTAATAATAATAAATAATAGTGCGTTTTGCTTCCTCCCAGGATATTCCAACAACCCGTAGCCCCACCGTGTACATCCTATGGATAGTCGTCAGTGATCTTCCATCCATTCAGTTGATAAAAGAAACATGCAGGGTGCATGATCTCTTGGGGCATCTATAGCACATTCCCAAGCCAGTTTCATCGTCTCTTTTTTTCCACGCTGGTCTACAATTAACTCATTAGGCTGCGTATAACGCGACCAATGAATGCTTATTATGAAAGTTAACTAGTTTGATCTCTTTATCACACTACATGTAGCGTCCAGCTAGTAGAGTCTGGTAATGCTGTACGCATCTGACGGCGTTGAATGTTCATCGAGGCCTTATATCACTTTTCCTGACCAAGTCAAAACACCCTACCCCTAGTATTCGCTGCAGAGATATATTTCCAAAACATGATAAAAAGTTCTTTTGTTTTTGTAAGGTGCTATGATTCGCAACTGTAAATCATATTTTTAATATAAAATTTTAATGGCATATTTTTTTTAAATTTTGAATTTGAAGTCAATTTAACATCAGTTACTTAACCTCTTTCGTCAAGTTAATATAAAAGTAGTAAAATATCTATAGTAAGTTAATCAGTTTTATTTTGCCATGTTTTCAGAATCAGAAGCATCGCAGAAATTTTCGCTTTGTCAACGAATCCATAAATCAACTCATTTAAATCCTTTAAGATGTGTACACTTCTACAATAAATTATTATTTTTGTCACTAACGACCCGGGCTTCAACTTGCAGCATCTTAAGGTATTTATAATGTGTAATGGTTATAATTAAGTATGAAAGTTTCATTAAGCACCTTCAATGGATATCATAAATTTATAAAATATCTTTGTATTTATTTTTTCCCGTTTGGAAGTTTGAACCCTTTTCTTGGTCACTTTTAGGGTGTTCACTGTCATTGGTGGAAAGGCATTATATTAATAAAAACACAATATTCCTTTGTACTTTATTTCACTTTATTTAAAAGCTCAGGACCGGTTTCACTCATTGCGAGCATTATCAAATGATAAAAAAAATATATAAACAGTGCTATTTATACAAAAATAAATTGAAATAAAAAGGTGTAAGCAACAATTGACATTTAGAAAAGAATTTACAAATTACAGTATAAGTGACTATGATTACGCAAAATTAAAAATTTGAACACCTCTAACATAAAAAATCATTAAAATATAATTAATTTTAAGTGGTGACTATAAACACAATTAAAATTTCGGAATTATTTAACAAAGTAATATTCTACATTACTAAAGTAAATAACTTAATGATGATTTTGTGTTTTTCCCGCATCCAAGTAATAAGTATCTGTACTTCAACAAAATCGACAGCAATGAAGATTCTGAAAAAGACATTTTTAAAAACCATATCAATTCTTACAAAAGAAATAAAAAAATTAAAATATATATAACAAAAAAGAGCACTTAACATAAGCTAATACAAAAGATAAAGTAAAGGGGAACTTGCAAAAATAATTTGATCATTCAACAGATCTGAATTAGGTAGGAATTTAAATCTGTTAAAAATGTTGTAATAGTGCAAAATACACCATATCAAACTTTTATAATAGTGGTAAGTACAGCGTTGAGAATTTAAGAAATAAATTATTATTTTCCGATGTTTTGCCGAACAGTAAATGATACTGAAATTTTCAAACGATGTACTATTAACGCGTTTGAGCCTCTCTGGTTGGTGTCAAAATACATCGATCCCAATGTAAGGCTTTCCCGTTTAACGCGCGTGAAAGCCTTTTCTCTCTCAATGTCGGGCGCCATAAATTTTAAATGAGCTTTTCATGATATGAATACCGTACTCTTAAAAAAGTTTTTTTTCATACAGTTGGTGGCTCTTTTATAAACCTTCACTTTTTTTGTGAAAATATACGCAATGAGCGATAGGGTATTGTTTTTTTACGGTAATGGATATTGTTAACATTTTTGTCGGAGAGTGTTAATAAAAAGATATCTTTAATACATTGATTTTTTTAATATTACAAGCTACAATATTAAACATACTGAAAAAAAACACAGAACGGTAGATATTTTTACCCTATAAATTGAATAATTTTATACTTTTTCTTTTTGTTGGATATATTACTCAGCATCATTTGGTGACTTTGGTGTGAATCACAATAGTGAATGTAGTTTGAAATACTTTTTTTCTGTTCTTAAACGGTTTTCTAAATACCACTTCTGTGGTAGAAACTGACTTTGCTTTTATACCCCAGTTTTTGTATACGATGTGGGTTGCTTATTCGTACTTTTTTAGTATATAAATCACGTGCTAATATTAACGACTACTGATGTATTATATATATTGACAAAATACATATTCAAAGACTATGAAGACAAGGGTTTTACATAGTTGAATATTTTTGAAATTAAATAGTATTATTTGTTAATTTAATAATTTTAGTCATATTTTAAATAAAATCAACTTTTCCCAATAGGTAAAATTATTTACGGTTTCGAAACATAATTAAGAAATGATTTTCTCTCACAAATATTATAATCGGGATTTTTTTCAAAAATGTTCTACCATATTATATGACATTAAACCTTTCGGCGGTATATTATCAAAGTAACCAACGGCAAAATTGTACTTTATGCCGTTAATAATCCAAAAGGAAGTAAGTAACAATACAATTTTACGGCGAATGCCAGGCAACCATAAATCGTCAGGGACGTTTTTAATTCTTTACTAAATAATAATGTGTGGGAAAACAAACAAGTGTGGAAAATAATAAATTTTCCGATACGTAAACCGGAATCCCTTCTAAATTTTCACGGACCGCTGCGTTCAATGTATAGAAACTAGGGCTTATACAATAACCGACTTTTGAAAAAACCGGTTTTCCGAATGTCAATAATGTCCAAAAACCGGTTTTATCCGGTTTTCGAAGTTTTACAAAAAATGGTTAATTCAATTAAAATAGCGAGAAATGGTTCATTTTTAAATGTTGTTTATTTATATACATGATAATACACAACAATAAATTATTTGGTGTTACTCATTAGAAAATATGTTTTAAGAAAACACAAAGCGTCCACTGATCGTTTTGTAACAAAATTTCCTGATATCGAAAATACCCTTTCGCTGGGTAATGATGTGGGGCATATGGTATTTAAGCCATCAAATAAAATATCCAACTGTCCTTTTGTTTATATACGCGTTCATGGAAAATTCGGTACAACCGGTTATGAAGTTGAAAAACCGCTTTTCGAATGTCACAAATTTAGACGAAAAAATCGGTTTTTAAAATCGGTTTTTGAAAACCGACAAGCCCTAGTAGAAACCTAATGGGTAATGGTAATGGTAATAGTTCCGTTTTTGATTGCCGCTGTTTGAAATTATTTATCGTAGTCACTTCAAATGTTGGTCAGATTAAGTTGAAATGTTTGTTTCATGAAATGTCCAAGCAATTTTTCCCTGTCAATTAAAAACTTGAATCGTGTTATTTTTAAAACATCCACATGTTTTGTCACTGAAAACCTTTTTTTTCTAAGCACATTATTAGGCTTTGCAGAATACGGATGCCTTTAAAATGACCGCTACAAAAATGTTAAAAAAATAAGGTCTTTTAGGTCTTATCAGGACCTTGTCCTAACGGTGACGGGTTTCACGGGTTCCAGTCCCAGTACTCACATCATTTTTTCCATCGATTTATTGATTTCTGTTCGAAGTAATGGATGTTTGTAATTTCTATAAATCCCTTTTCATCTTTCCAATCTGTGTGTCAATCTCGATGTGTAAACCACTAGTCTGGTCCAGTCCCTACTTTTCTATCCCTTCTACACTTTTCGTGAAAGAGAAGTTAAACAACAGTGAGTAGCAGTTCTCGTAGAAAAAAACTCATCTAGAGATACCTTCATTAGAAGATCACATGCTCCACATTTGGAGCAGACACAGAGGTGGGCTGGAGAGGGCTAGGAGAGGCTCTAGCGAGCCCTTTGTTAAATTTAATGAAGGCCGCCGACCCCTTGTTAATTAAAGAGAAAACAATATTCACAGATCAAATTATTATATAACTGCAATTTCTGAATCGTATACTATTTACAGTAGTACATTTTTAGCCATTTTTATTGATAAGTTTACCGTGAACTGGATATTATAACATATTATAATTGTATTAAGTAAAAATCGATCGCTTATTTGAGAGTGATAAAAAAATTCACTCTTCCCCAGAACACCGAGAATTACTTTTAGATTAAGCGAGCACCTTGTTAGAGTATTGGCAGCCTACCGCTGAGCAGACATAAAATAATGCTTCGGGTGTCGCCATATTCCACGTGGAAGTGGATGAGTTTCGAGTGTTTCGACGAATGCTTTTTTTATGTATTAAAGTAGAGTTCGTCGGAGCTTACTCAGTTGAATTCCTTGTCAATGCTAAATATTTTTTCTTTTGTTTTTTAATATTGAATTGTATTTTGTGTTTCTTCATTTTAAATGTTTTAAATTTATTATTTGTCAATCTTATGCAGTGTTCATTAAATAAATAAATAAATAAATGGCAGCCTGTATTATATTAGGTATTAAATTATTATATTAAGTAGTTGACGTTACATCCTAATTGGAAAATTAGTCGCACATCAAACTTTAGATTTTTGAATTTATTATTTGTAGGTTATCGACAAAAATGTATTCGAATTCGATTCGTATTAATTGATAACAATATACCATCAAACCCCTTTAGCCGAAATCAGAAATTACTGCAAAGTTTTGTATTATATTAATGCAACGCGATTGCTAACATTGACGATGAAAATGTCAACAATTACAGTACGTATCGCTTCTATATAGCAACTTAAACGAGATTGTTCTTCATTTGGGCCCATTTTCTAGATTACCTACGTTTATTTCTAGTCACAAAGCGTAGTTTTCAGGCTAAATTAGTGGCAGTGAATCTTGTATTGTGTTATGAATTGTTTATGCGTCCAATTAGTAAATTGCCTGAAACAAAGTTTTCGGCAATTAATGCCAATTATCCGAGAACACATCAGCTGTCTACGCAGCAAGAAATGTTGAGTGAAACTACTTAAGCAGGCATACATAATTACTTTCGAAAACTTTTCCTAATTGTTCTATAGAATAAGCCACAAACAACTATTCTCGTTAAGTATGGGAAAGTCGGGCTATTAATTTAGTGTCACAGGCGGTTTTTTGCGATGCCACGACATATTGGTTAGAAAGTAATGACACATATTAAGCGAAGTATGTAAAAGAATATCTAGCTTGCTTTTCTTGTATGATCTGAGAAGACATCGTGAAAAAAACACTTCACAAAATGTTATGCGTTATTTTTTAAGATTTCGACTGAAGGTGCTCGGTCGAATTTTAATATTAAATTTGAATTGTTCAAATTATGTACATTCACACAGATATTGTCACTAACAACTCACATCCAAATACAGACCCCCATAAACACTTTTTCCAGGAAATTCTAGACATAAGAGAGCGCAATTGAACAGTCTTCCGATTTTAAATGAAATATTAAACACGCCTGGGTTGCCACATTTATACATTATATAAATATAATTATAAAACCTTTTCCGACAAACGAAATAAATATAATTCTTAAAACTACTCACTACTCAAATCTGTGGGCATTTCCATGGGCTTATCCTTTTCGCCAGCAATAGCTTTAAACTCAGTTGTGCATTTATTTATTATATAAACACGAAACATTCATTTGCTAAGCGTTAGTTCAAGTTCATCCGTGCACTTGAACGCCTGAAGATGCCGAAAGGCGAAACCCGGCTCGTTAGTGACAAAATCTGTGTGAATGTACATAGTTTGAAGGATTCAAATTTATGCGTTATTCTTTAAATAAATTGACAACTTTATCACTAGTATTGAGGGCTTATAAAACATACCGGGTCGTGTGGCCCAGTGAAAAGGAGGACAAAAATTCTGACTTTTAAGGGAGGGGCATGCATGACGTTTGCATGAGGGTGGGATTTTCGAAGAAAGTTTTTTCATTCATGTCGTTTTATCTAATAACACTTCCGGTCACAAATAAGATACTAATATTGCTTAACTAGTAATATTATACACCTGGTGTCAATGTCACAGTAACGTCTTTTTTTTTTCACACTTTTATGCACGTACACACAATTATTCTTTTATATTGTATTTGAGTGTGAGTGTGAGTAAGAACAGTATTGTGCTTCACAAAATACTTCAAGATAAATCTAATATATAAAAATGAATGTTTGTTTGTTCGTAGTCTATGGGCTGCCAAACCGCTGATCTGACTGCAATAAAACTTTGACAAACTTTTGCTTGCACTTCCGGGAAGGAATCTGTCAAATCGTGTGTTCTACATTTTGACATTCCGTTCAAATGTGTTCCGTGCATTATGTGTGATTGTTTTTTCGTATTGTATGCGTCACTACACTGCTTATTCGATTGCAATAAAACTTTGATAAACTTTTTGTTTGAACTTGCGCGAAGTTTATAGGCATATATGAAAATCAATGTTTGTATGTCTGCCATACCGTTCATGCAACTTGCGCGAAGGTAATAGGCGTAGTACAATCAAATTACAGTAGGTGGCGCGTGTGTCGTACCATAGACAATCGGCAGGAAACGTCAAACAGACAGAAAATAAAGACATGTAGTTCAATAAACACAATTAAAACACTTTATTTCTATAAGTGGCATTGGCCGAGAACCAGCTAGTAAATTATAATATTTTAATGATAAAATTATTCAATGAATAAAAAAGATGTTTTATCAATGCTTTTGGTTAAGCTATTGGTAATAATATAAATGAACGCCTTAGTTTCAAAAACTCCAAAAACCAAAATTTTTGACAAAGTGTAAAAAAACTACTGTGGGCTTTTTGGATTTGTGTGGACTTTGAGACTAAACACGTTTTTTAAGATGAGTTTTCTCTGCATTTAGAGAGGTTTTGAAATTGAAAATTTATTGATTGGGTATATATTGAAATAGATTACAAGTTAGCATCAAAATTTAAAAAAAAAACAAAAATTATCTATAGGTAGGTTTTGAAATTGAGGTCCTCAAATATTCGATACTTTTACCATATATACCTGATTGCTGGGGCAAGGGTCTTGCCAATAAGTTTACAGATACAATGCTCTAACAAATATTTACACCAATGTTCCCTTTTAAAGCTTTTTGGTTTTGCAATACGAATCTATTGAAACTACAGTTATTTTTTAAAGTCAATCATAACTATTCGTAAACATTGTGAAAATCGAAGAAAATGTACTTATTATTACATTCGATGTTTACTAAAAATGATCTTCACAAAACGGTGCGCAAATTATTCCAATATCCAAATTCTCTAGCGTTTATCTAAAATGTCTCCTGGAAACCTTTTTTGTTCTACAACGCTTTGGCACATCGAAGTATTTCCTACTCTTCACTTTGAGTCCAGCTTTACAAACAACGCAATGCCTGTTCGAGCACCAGCCCGCTACACAGCTGGCCTAGTGACACAGTGCATTCCAAAATGTCTTTTTTTACTAACGTGGAACACAAAAACTTAAATGATTACGGTATTAATATAACTATGCAGTTATTTTAAAACATATCACGATTATAAACGAATCAATATTCTTGATGTAGACTTAATGTTTGTGCATCACAATTTATACGAATTAATTTCTTAGTAACTCGTTTCTATGATTTGATGTTTCCATTATTGTTCGTAGACAACATTGAGTGTATTCTGAAAGCTAGTTTCGTGCATCAAAACTCTACCAAGAATGCTTGGTGAAAAATTATTGAAACCCAGTTGCAGTATGATTTTAGATTCACTCAATATTCTCTATAAAACGCGGTTAACAGATCCGGCTTAAAGTAATATTGTTTTAAACATTTTTTTCAAATTATGAATAAATTACCCTGCTTGTGTAACAACGGAAAATCACATTGTATTTAATCTCTAACTTCACTAGTGGCATATTTTCCGATTGCTGGAAAACAGGGACACTTACAGTCATTTCAAAATCTGGTAGCCGGTCTCCACCAGACCCTAAGGCTTATCGGCCCCTTACACTTCTGCCGGCTCTTGGGAAAGTGCAGGAAAGGCTCATGTGCTCTAGGATTGCAGCTCATCTGGATGAAATAGCATCACTATCTAATAACCAATTTGGTTTCAGACCAGGCAAGAGTACTGAAGATACAATTTCCACAGTACTTTCCACTTCGAAATCCTCCCCTAACAAATATGTTTTGGGAATATTTTTGGATATTGCCGGAGCGTTCGACAATGCTTCTTGGCCACTTATATTGCACAAACATAGACTGAGAACAATATCGTGCAGTCTTGAAAAGACGTCAGTAGATGTTAGATCACGTGCTGAAGATATCAAAGCCTGTTTTTTCATTCAACCAGTAGGATTTTGGTGTCTTGAATGAGGGTTGATCATAACAGTTAGGTTTACTTGTTCTAACTAATGGATGCTTGGAGTTGGTTGGAAAAGTGTTTTTATACTCCACGAAGAGAAGAAACAATTTTTTAAAATTTCAATTGTTTTTTTACTCATTTTCATATTGGAATAAATACATTCACGCCTCACAGTTTTCGTGTCACTCTGGCAGCTGAATGCGCGTTGTGTATTGTTTCCGGTATAAACACCTGAATTCACTTTGCGAATTCCTTTGTAGGCGCATATTACGTTGTATTCAGCTGTTTTTGCCAGGGCTTTTCAATAAAAAAAAATGCCTAAACAGGCGTTACTTTCACTTCAAATAATGCGTACATTAAAGCATCAAATTGTGATCGTTGTTAATTTTTGGTGCAACAGGATAAATACAAGTCAGTATCCAAAGACAGCGGTTGTCAGTGAGAAGTTTCGTTTCCCGGAAAATTCGCGCTACAAGTCAGGAAACAAAAAAAAAACAATATTACTGTGCATAAAGTACAGTAGAATTCTTTTAATACATATTTTAAAAACAAAATAATAAAAACTGTTTTTAAATTATGCTTCGAGCATATGGCCTCCAAATGGAGGTATCTTAACAGAAGTTTTCCTCGAAAACTGTTTGTTACCTCGTCGTTCAACCTCTTTTTTTAAAAGCGAGAGGTAGGAATGGAAGGATAAGACTAGAACAGGAATAGTGGCTAACTAATCGCTCTTGCTACGCCATGCTGTTAGAGAAACGGAACGGGGGGAAATTTTTAGACATCGCAAACACCCATGCCTTTGAATAGGAACCAATAAATCGATCGAAAAATGCTGTTCGTACTGGGACTGGAACTCGTAAGACCCGGCACGAATGCCCACAGCGCTAATCGAAACGATATTTTATTTTAAATTATTAAAGGACTACTAAGAAGGTTTCTTAATTTTTTTTATTTCTTTCCAATTCAGAAACGTTGTTCTAAGCTAATGGTTCTCAAAGTATAAGGATTTAAAAACATTTTTTTTTTGAATGAATGAAATCTATTTTATACTTTATTTTTTTAGTCTCAAATATCGAGTTGTTTTATTAAAACTTCTCAGGAATAAGACTAGAGAAAAAGCGTCGATTTCCCGGATAATTCAACACAAAACTCCTTAGTCATTATAAATACAAATGATTGATTCTGCCTGTTGCACGAAATTCTCTCCGTTTTAAAATTTAAAGAGCTTTGTGTTATCCAAAATAAATACATTTTTATCAGGTCACTACGTCATTTCTTCGTGTAGTTATGAACCTGATAAATAAAATAAAATCTAAAACCAAACTCATTTTGAAGTCGGATGGAAAAGTCATTATATTATCTCGAAAAATAAATATTTGATTCAAATTTGTTTACGATGTTGTGCACCTTCCGCGGAAGCACAAAATATTGGGTCTCTGAATTTAAATTTAGAAAAACCTGAATAAATAACATTTTAATATATATTCATCGATAAAAGTTTTTATGCCCTGCCGTTAACTGCCTACTGCCAAAAACTCTTTGGGAGGCTTTTTTACTCACCGATGTCATCTCGACATGCGGAAACGGGTAAAAAAGCTCTACCGCGAAACGGAAGTGAGAACGAAAGCTTTCAATAGATACCCATAATACCAAGGATTTCTCCCAGTAAGTTAGCATTTTACTTGCCAAATATAACATTTTTTTATATTATATTATATTTGTATGGTGTGAATTGCCTACAGACCTTCCATTCCTAAGCTAAAGGATGTGATATTACGTACGAAATAAATGTAGAAATATAAATATTCCCTTATAAAATATAAAATAACTTAGATTATTTATTCCACGTATTGTGCTACAAACTGTGACACGTGTTTCACCTTTTCTTTGAGAGGCATCCTCAGACAACTACTTTCGCAAATGCTTGCTTAAGTACGAATGATTTTAATTTTACTATTATAATAAAAATCAAATAAAAATGGGAGGCAAGGAGAGGGTGATAGAAAAACAAACAAACGATAATGGTAATACAAATGACATTTACATAAATAAATGATTAACTAATGAGTTGCATCAATAAGGACAGGTTAAACCGTTGGAAAATAAATTTAACAGTGGCGAACCACCTGTTTTGTTCAAGATATTATTTAATAGTATTTCTTTATTGCTAATACTTTTATTTATTTATAAAAATTTGAAACTATTCATTTTTAAACCTTTTTTATTTACTCGATGGAGTATTTCTATGTTACTGTTCTGATTAAAATTATGTTCGCTTTCGATTAGATGATTGGCAAACTCTGAAAATTGTTACTTTTTAAATATTCCCAGAAATCTATAAATATTTCTAGCGTTTTGTTTCATTGTTCGTTTAGAAATACTTATACCAAATATTTGTAACGGAAAAGTTTTACTAATTTATTTTGGTTTGCTTGAAAAATTTACGAACCAATTTTATGACACGTACTCACTTGTATAGGTCAATTATTGTTGAATATATAGATATAATATATAACAATGTCCGCTTCCAGTGTGGAACATATGGACTCCTAATGGGGTTTATCTCTACAGAAGTATTTCTACGAGAACTGCTTGTTACTCAGTTTTGCTCAACGTCTCTTTTTCCAAAGAGAGTAGGAATAGAAGGATAGGTCTAGGACAGAACTAATGGCTAGAAAATCGCTCTCGATGCGGCCCATTCATAGGATAGTAGCCCTAGCCGAAGCCAACGATGTTGACCACTCGACCACACAGGCGGCTGAATATATAGATATTCTATTAGTATTAACTATTTTCGTTTTTCGTTCATCCTGTAAAATTTGGTTTGTGCTGGTTGATTCTTTTTACCTGACTACAATCAAAATGCAATATTTTATACAAAACGAAGTATCTTTTACGGTTCAAATATAAAATACTATAGTAGTCATACTGTATCCTGCAGTGGCCCAGTTGGTTAGAGCTTGCTTTACCGATCACGCAGGTCTGGGTTTGATTCCCGGTCAGATTACAGTGAATTTGAGAATTATTCAATTCAAAGTTGTGATCGAAGATTGGGTGTTTGTGATATCAATCCACATCATTTCCTCTCCTCGCATCCTGATCATTTAATAATTGGGTGTAGCAATAGCGATTAGCTAACCACTAGTCCTGTTCTAGCCTTATCCTTCTTTCCCTACTACTACACTTTGAAAAAATTGAGATAGAGCGATTGAGTAACAAACATTTCTTCTAGAAAATAAACAACTTTTGTTGAGATACCTTCATTAAGAGGCGATATGCTCTACATTGGGATCTGACATGGATTAAAAAAAATACATTTTAGAAGTCAATTCGCAGATCTTTTTGCGAGTCTGAAAAATATATATTTTGTACCGACGAGTCAAATAAATTTCCGCGAGAAACTTTGAGATACGGCCGTCACAGGATGTCCCCGGGGTCTGCCCTGCCGGTTCAATAGCACGCTGGGGCTTAATAACTTCGTGCTGTTGAAGTGAGTTTCAGCGACTGAGTAACAAACAGTTTTCGTAGAAAAAAAAACTGTTACGATACCTCCATTGGGAACGGACATGGATTAAAAAAAAAAGTCATTCAGGGTCCGATTCCTTCGAAAAATCCGTTGTTTTTCGGTCGCTTTGGTATTATGCAGAGTACAAAAAAGTATAGACATTCACTTCGCGGGAAGTTCTCTTGTTTGCAACGGTTTTACACAGGCAAATAACTTGTCAAACTTTTTCTTTTTTTTTGTATGTCAAGTTGAATGTGTCATTATGCCATCACTCTACGCTGTGTGAATTTATCTCACGTTGCGTATTTTATTCGAATTCAAACTGCTTCGTAATAAAAAGTTTGTGAAACCGTTTCATCATCAGGAGTCATTGATAGTAAACGATTTTAAAAGATTCTTTACATAGTCTTGTTACAATTTTTATGATTTCTTTAAAAGAAACATTTGACACTTTATTACATCAGATAAAAACATTATTTTGATTCATTTTTTGCTTGGCGCCCACCTTGCAGGTTGAATTGGGCTTATTTATTTTTTCTTGTTGCTATTAATAACAAAATATTTTTAGAAATGCTTCTTGACATTCTTTTTTATATAATATTTAATGCTAAAATTGAAAATGAACTCAGTGACTGCATTATCATGTAATTTATTTATTGATTTGGCATTTACTTGGTAGAACTCCATTTTAATAGGGTAAAAATATCAACGTATTTCAGTTCTACATTTTTTTATATATTATGCGTTGATAGCTATTTCGGCTTTTCCCATCGTCAGAACTATGCTTAAACGTAAATACACAATGCATCATATTATTCACTCTAACATACGAATTCAAATTATAATTACAATATTGCACTTATTAAACGATAAGCAGTCTGGGGTTTTTAATACATTAATTCAGAAAAACCCAAAGCTTGCATTTTTGTTTTTAATGTTAAGATAATTTTTATTTAACATTCTTTCTTAATTAAGTTCAATTGTTTTTTATTCATTGAATGTTAGTTTAATTACGAATCATTCTTGGATAAATCTAAGCAATCCCCAATTAGAGTCTCCGAATTTGTGATCCCGAAGTTCCGGGATTTCGGGATTGAAGATAAAAAGTGAAAAATTCTCGTAAAATCGTATAAAAACAGGCGAGTAGGGAATTTTTTGAAATCCGCGTGAGATCTGAAATAAAAGTCACAATTTTGTGTCATTTTAGGAAATCCGTAATTCCCAAGATCTTAAAATCGGCGAGCAAACATTTTTGACTTCCGAATTTCTCTACGATTCTATGGTGAATGTTCAATCAATTGGAAAAATTGTGGAGAAATCTATTACAAATATTGTTCGAGATTGCACACCTCATACTTCGTGTGAAACATAGCACGTGGCCATATTATTTTTTTGACAACGTTTTTGTATTAGTTAGTAAATAAAGTATGAGCTAAAGTATATTTTGGGATACGAGTTAATGGAATATGCGTGTATTGAAATTGTGAATTCATTACATAAAAAAATTTAAAACTGACAAAAGTTGAGCCACGTGTTTGTAGAAAATTAACGACTGTACTAAAATTGTATAATGTTGAACTACATTCATCATTCAAATTGATACTTAAAGAGAAATGTGTTCATGTTTTGCAAATAGCCACAACACTAAAGCTATTAGCGATACCAAGTTCGCCGAAGACTGTTTGTTATCTTTCAGTGATTTACAAAGCTATTTTAATAAATCGTTATTATCCAAAGAGGCAACTAAGCTGAAACGGTTTGCGCGAATAACGCTCTACGCAAACAGATATCTGATGACTTTGTGTTTGCATGTACTGACTCAATTATATTTACGAGCAATTCAAATACTAATCGTTCTCAAAGTTTGCAGCGTTTCTTATACCGACGTTTCGTAAATACAATAAATTCAGGTGACTTAGGTATTTCATACAGTATATAGGGAGAGATATATTTAGTATATAGGTAGCTATATATAATTTAATTTGCATATTGTGTATACGTGAACTGGCTTCACCGTGGATTGCGAACCTCTGAAGCGATCATGCATTTTCGTTAGCACTAACGTAAAAAGAAGGCAAATAACCAAAATATCACCGGTAAAAGAAACTCGCAGAACTTTAAAGTTAACACGACGTAGACCATCAAGCTCCGTTAATACGATAAAATGATAAATCAAGTTAGTTCAAGTTCATTTGTGCACTTGAACGCTTGAAGATGCCGAAAGGTGAAACCCGGGTCGTTAGTGACAAAATTTGTGTGAATGTACATAATTTGAACGATTCAAAATTAATATTGAAATTCCACCAAGCACCTTCTGTCGAAATCTTAAATTAGATAAATATATGGTCAGATCCTATGGCGCATCGGTTATCGTTGTTGGCTTCAGTGCCGGATATAACGGGCTCGAGTCCAAGTACGAACAGCATTTTTTCGATATAATTATCGTCTGTAAATTTTATCTGTAAAATATTATATGTAATTAATTCAGTAATTGCAAATTCTTAAATAAACGTTTTCGTGATACTAGAGCGATGGGTTTTATTTTATTTCTACCTACCTGTTTGTTCATATCTACTGTTATTGGTCTCAATGACTTTTATTAGTGGGGATTTATTCTTGGAGTATAAAATCGTGAACAATAGTAGAAATTTCTCACAATAAATGAAACTCGATCTAAAATAAATTACGAGCAATGTCAATATGTAATACTGAGTGAGTAACTTTTATGCAATACTACTCTATCGGTAGATGCATTACGTTGTGAGGTTTTCGATTTGAGTCAAACCGTCCCATATAATATCATGATCATTAGACGGCCTTCAACTTCTAAGACTCATGGGCTCTTACACGACAAAACTTTGACGATTCTCCCTTGTAAGATTATCAGCGGGTGGTCCCACAACGTTAAGGATATCATCTGCATTGTTCCACAATCCACATGCTTCTAATCTGGTGTAACGATATTGCCCTGGTGGTAAGGTTATCGCAAAGTCGAAGCCGGCGCATAAATAAACGAATGGCCTCCCAGCCTTACGTGGGCGAACAATTTTCACGAAACAAGAAACTTTAATTAGATTTTCATATGACAAAAATATTTTTAACTCGCTACAATACATTTTTTTGTCCACTGTTTGTTGGGTGGTTTAAATAAAAATATGTTTATTTTTAAAAATATGTCCGCTCCCAATGTGGAGCATATGGACTCCGAATGAAATTTATCTCAAAAGAAGTTGTTTCTACGAGAAACGCTTGTTACTCAGTTGCTCAACCTCTCTTTTTCCGAAGAGAGTAGGAATAGAAAGATAGGGCTAGGACAGGACTAGTGGTAAGCTAATCGCTCTCGATACGCCCCGCTCATAGGATTGGATGGGTGGGAGGGGGGAATTCAAGACATCACATACATCCATGCCTTCGAACAGAAATTCATACATTAATTGAAAAATCAATTTATAAAACTGTCCGTACTGGGATTTAAGCCCGTGATTTCCGTAGCTGAAGCCAACGACATTGACCACTCGACTACACAGGAAAAATATTTAGAGTTTTTTCTAAGTCTGCATTAGTAATTTAAAAGGTTTCATAAAAATAATAAAAGATTTTTAGTCCTTTTTTCACATAAAATTTATTTGATCAGGACCGGTTTCGCTCATCGCGAGCATTATCAACTGATGTATAAATTTAACATGTATAAATAGCATTTTTCTTATCAGTTGATAATTCTCGCGATGAGCGAAACCGGTCCTGATCAAATAAATTTTATGTGGAAAAAGTACTAATATTATTTTATTATCTTTATTATAATGTCATTCCACCAAGTATTGACAGTGAACACCTTAAAAGTGTTAAAAGGTTTCGTTTATTTATTTTTTAATTCCACATTATTTATCATAGATGACAACCAGTTTTAACTGATGAAACTTAATATTAATAAAGTGCTTTGTATACTACCCATATAGCCGACTGCCTAGTCGAGTTTTTATATTTATATGTAGTGAACACGCTAAACGTAATTTTAACAAGTCGTTGCGTTTTTTTTGTTTAAATCCGACTAGAAATACGCAATGAATAAACAATGATTTTAAATCATCGCGTAATCGCGAACAAACTAAGTTCGAAATTTAATTTTGAAAATGGAACGAAGTGATTGCATACCTCAGGGAATCAATGTATGTAATATATATGGTTCAACCGGTGATTCGAAGCTAGAACCGATTGCGTAGAGTTTTGGCGTAGAGCTTAGCGTAGAGCTGCAAATATTTGACTTCATTGGTATGGAAGTTTACTAACATAAGTATATAATATTATACGTCATAATACATACCGCGTATATGACGCCCGTGTAGGTATACAATGGGGCCCTTGTCGTAGAATAGATGTGTCCGTACTCTCGCCTCGCTCTTCGGGCAAAATTGACCCTTCCACATTCAATCAGACACTTAGGACCGAACTGGGCTAATCCGGAATGTGTGTCACGAACCACACTAGGCTCCGCACCAGGGTTACAGCGTGAATTCTTAAAAAAACGGAATCTCTCAAACATCTATTTATTAATCACCTTACATTTTTTTACTTCCACATTTCAGTCAGTGCAAATAAAATTTAAAAAAAATGTGTTTCGCTGTATTATAATGAATGAGAGAATGCAATAGAATTTTTTAGTAATTTTTTCAAGCTGTTATATTCGGACTACTTTTAAAAGTTAGTTGGGGACTGAACAAGTTAAGATGATCTCTTCAAATCTAATTTAATCTAATATATAAAAATGAATGTTTGTTTGTTTGTTCGTTCTCTATGGGCTACCAAACTGCTGATCTGATTGCAATAAAACTTCAACAGACGTTTTGCTTGCACTTGCGTGAATTTTATAGGCATATTAAAATTAACTTGCAGTAGGCCTTATATATAAAAATCAATGTCTGTATGTCTGTTATACCGTTCATGCGAAGGTAATAGGCGTAATACGTGGTTTGTATGTCAACCGTTCATACAATTCAACTGTCAACCGTCGATAGACGATCAAACAGCATTCAGAAAATTCAAATTTGACGTTCGATTGTTTGTATGAACAATTTAAAAATGGAATATTTCAAATTTGTGAAATCTACATTTTGACATTCCGTTCAAATGTGTTCCGTGCATTAGGTGTGATTGTTTTTTCGTATTTTATGCGTTGCCACACCGCTCATCCGATTGCAATAAAACTTTGACAAACTTTTTGCTTGCACTTGCGCAAAGTTTATAGGCATATTAAAATTAACTTACAGTAGGTCTTATATATAAAAATCAATGTTTGTATGTCTGCTATACCGTTCATGCAACTTGCGCGAAGGTTATAGGCGTAGTACAATTAAATTACAGTAGGTGGCGCGTGTGTTGTACCATAGACAGCCGGCAGCAAACGTCAAACAGCAAACAGGTAGAAAAAGAAAAAATGCACTTCAATAAACACAATTAAAACACAAACACTTTCTTTCTTTGAGTGGCATTGTAACGCTTGCCGGGAACCGGCTAGTTTCTTATAAAAAATCACACTTTTGTCGACCGCATGCAGTATATTTCTCTCATTCAAAAGTTTTAGTTGATAAAATCTTTAAAGTTTAAACAAATACGTTTCTATATTAGGTTTAGTGTGGTTCTCAATATCTCTTGATTAACATATTTTAAATAGCAATTCAATAGCATTGTTGAATTCTGCCATTCAATGTTGACTGCATATACACAACGGGTGGTGGTGGGAAACTAAATTAATTTTAAAAAAATTAAACATATAATCAAATTTAAATTTGTGTATTTCATACTACTTGAGAACGTGACAAAGGTGGGGCTATTTAATCCAGAATGTGGCTGTCGTTGACTTTATATATGCCCACCTTTTGTATAGAAAATAGATTTATTGGCTGGAATGCATGCGGAAAATAATAAAGAGACTTAATTCGTATTCTGTACCTAATCATAAATAAAAATTGAGAGAAATCTAATGGTCTGCTTTGCAACCTTTTTTTCTTCTATACCCGCTCCCTAGTCAGAGAATATGGCCACCACATGATGCCTCCAATATTTTCTGTCCTCCGCCAGTCTTCTTGGTTCCTCCGATGTCATTCCAGCGTCTGCAACACAGTTTAAAAAATTAGCTAAATGTTCCGTTATATTTTTCGGACTTGTGAAGTGTTCCATTCCAGAAAATGTTTGGGAAACCCTGCTATATATGCTGGTGGTCATCAGTCGCTTTTCAAGACGGCGGAATCCATCCGGTTGGTAAAAGAGACAGGCAGAATTCAGGTCTTATTTTGGCACCCGCAGCACAAATATAAATTATTTATTCTTCTGGTTACGATAAACTTCTCGTTTTTAAGTAATATTATACCAGTAAAAGTACCATATTTATTTTAAAATATTATTAACACGTAACAGTATCTTTAATGGTATTAAATTGCAAATAAAATGGATTACAATAAAAGATGCAGCGAGCAAATTGCATAGTTTTATGAAATATTAACGTTTCTTGTAAAGAATAATAAACCTATAAGAATTCAGCTCTCAAATTTGAATCGCAATTTTATAATCTACTTTGCATCTTGAATATCTTTTCGTTTGATATGCAGATGCTTTTAGAACTTTTTAAAACATTGTTTTGATTGGTCAACTTGTTTACAAATCAAAATCAGATATATATATCTCTCCGAAAATTTCACTCGAAATAATGATTTAAAATTGTTTTCTTACAAGCATATTCTTTAAGTTACAATATCGGCATTGAATGAGGTGACGTTATTTTGTGTGCTGCTTGTGATGACTGATCAGTAGTTGTGGATACGATCAATTGTGATTAACTGAGTGAAGTGACTTTTGAAAAGTAATTTTAAATTCAATTCACACAACGATATATATATCTGTTTCCAAGCTGGAACATATCGTTACAATTTTTTACAATTAGGTATTAGTTTTCAGGAGACACATAAATTAATGTACGTTATTCTTTAAGCTTACATCATGTGTGTCCATTGTTATAATAGTTTTATCTTTAATATTTGTGATTTAGTAAATAGGGCAGGAAGCAAAGATATTTCCATCTTTATCACTTTCTCCTTCATCCCAAACATTGCCCTTGGCCATATTATTTGCAACGTTTTTATATCAAATTAAATAAAGCATATAGTAAAATATATTTTGGAGTGCAAGTCAATAGAATATGTGCGTATTGATATCCATTTATTCATTACAAAAGACTTAAAACTGACACAAATTGAGATACGTATTTGTTGAATCTGATCTCAAGAGGATTTTTTCTACGTGAACAGTTTTTTAATCAGTTATTAAAACTTTTCTCTTTGGAAAGATAAAGGATATAAAATAGAAGAATATTTTTTAACTTACTGAACTGTGTTTTTTTAAATTGGTTTGGTATAAAGGGTCGATGCTTTTGAGCACATCTTCATAAATTGAATAGAAAATTTACTGACAAAACTGTTCATACAAGAACCACTCAATCAACAGAACATTGATAAAAGCAAAAAAAACTTGTTCGTTATTTTTGCTGGCTTAAATTGTATATCAGAGATAAGGGAGCGTACAAGACGGCGTCCCATCACGTCAGTGGTTATGGAGAGACGTTGGAACTGGCTGGGTCACGCCTCCGGAAAGCCTCAATCCTGCCTGCATCTTCTTTCGACCGGTGGGATTCCGGCGTCTCGGACATCCGTCGGCTACTATCCATAGGATGTACTCAGCGGAATTGAGGGATGCTGACATGTCATGGGAGGAAGCAAAGCAATTGGCGCGAGACAGGGAAACATGGAGGTGCTGCGTGGCGGCCATATGCTTCACATGGGGAGCAAACATGGCCAAAAAAGAAGAAGAAATCGTAAATTCTATTTTATTTGGAAAGTTTTTCAAAATTGTCATTAATCATTATGTGGTATATTTATTTTTAAATGTGTATACGTAATTTTATCATCCAGAAAGTAGAATTAAGTGGTACACAGAAAAATAGTAAAAAAAAACGCAGTGTCACCCCCGTTGTCTCAGAAGGGTGAGCGGAGGTCACGCTAGGTGGGATGAGGGGACCACGTTTTCCAGACCCTAACTGGGACGGACCTTTAAGTATAGCCTCCATCCGGCGGCGATAAATCGACAATACCTAGCCAAAAGAATATATACACCCCGGGTAACTTTATTTTATAAATTGAGATAGTTTGACTTCAACTGTTAATTGTTTGGGACGAAACTGTTTCCAGAAATAGACAAGGGTGATTATAGGCAATTTAATTGTCTTCTCAATGATCTCTTTATCGACCTGGTAACTTGGTGCTTTAATTAATTAATTATCTGTGGTACTTTCAGTTTAATATATTTTGGTGGGTTAATTGAGTATTAACAGAAGTTGTGACTTACTGATTCATGCGGTATAAATCGACGTCCTGTTTGAAAAAACACATTTTTTTTTTACAAAATCAAATAACGAAATTTGAATTTAAATAATTATGTTAATACTCAATTAATGACGAAACTATATTTATAACGCATCTTTCAATTATGATAAAAAAAACAATTTATCACATTTTATCGTTATTCGTCTGAAAATTCAAAGTGACAACAAAACATATAGATTAAAAAGAAATTTGAAATTATTTACAAATATATTATGAAAATTTTGTTTGGTTTGTCGTTATAAAATTTGTTGCATGTCATATGAATGCTTTTATTGACAATCATATAGAATTATTATGGATTACCTCGAAAAAACTTCTTGTCAATCAGTCATTCAATATATCTTTTTAAGATTATATAGAAAAAAGAATGGCACTATAAAAGAACTAGAAGCTATCTTTTCGTTTTATTAAGCCTCATTCTTAAACTATCGATATTGTGGGATTGGGTGGTATGAAAATTATAAAAATATATTCGACATAACCGCTAGTTTATGAATCATAAAAAAATAAAGTTTAATAATAAAAGTTTCTTTTGTGATATTCAAGCCTCTGAACAAGCTCATAGGCTCGAATATTAAGCTTATTAAGCTTAATATAGTTTACAATATTTCATTGGTTTTCGTTATGTTTCTTATAGTCTTTGATGAAGATAGGTTTTTTCTAAATACAGTGCAACCTCTCATAACGAGTTTAATTCGTTACAGAATCTTACTCGTTATGTGAAACACTCGTTAAGCGAAA
>CM062842.1:15793046-15794235 GCA_031772345.1 Himalopsyche anomala
ATATAAAAAAATAAAAAATAATAAAATATAAATAAAATAAAAAATAAAATAAAAAAAATAAAAATAATAAAAATAAAAATAAAATAAAAAATAAATAAATAAAAATAATATAAAATAAATAAAATAATAAAAAAATAAAATAAATAAAAAATATAAAAAATAAAAATAATAAATAAAATAAAAAATATAAATAAAAAATAAAAAATAATAAATAAATATAAAAAAAAAAATAAAAATATAAATAAAAAAAATAAATAAAATAAAAAAATAAAATAAATAAAAAATAATATAAAAATAAAATAAAAAATAAAAAATAAAAAAAATAAAAAAAATAATATAAAATAAAAATAAAATAAAAATAAAAATAAAATAAATAATAAAAATAAAAATATAATAATAAAAAATAAAAATAAATAATAAAAAATAATAAAAATAAAAATAAATATAAATAAAATATAAAATAATAAAAAAAAATAATAATAAAATAAAAATTAATAAAAAATAAAAATAAATAAAATAAATAAAAAAATAATAATAAAATAAAAAATAAAATAATAAATAAAAAAATAAAATAAATAATAAATAATAAAAAAAAATAATAAAAATAAATAAATAAATAAAATAATAAAAAAATAAAAAAAATAAATAAAATATAAATAATAAATAAAAAATATAAAATATAAAAAATAAATAAAAATAAAAATATAATAAAAATAATAAAAATATAAAATAAAAAAATAATAAATAATAAAATAAATAAATAAATTAAAAAATAAATAATAAAAAATAATAATATAAAAATAAAAAAAATAAATAAAAATAAAAAATAAAATAAAAATAAAAAAAAAATAAATAAATAAAAATAATAAAAATAATAAATAAAATAAAAATAAAAATAAAATAAAATAAAATAAAATAAAATAAAATAAAATAAAATAAAAAAAAAATAAAAAATAATAAAATAAATAAAATAAATAATAAAATAAAAAAAAATAAAAATATAAAAAATAAAAATAAAAAAATAAAATTAAATAATAAATAAAAAATAAAATAAAAAAAATAATAAAATAAAAAATAAAATAAATAAAATATAAAAAAAATAAAATAAATAAAAATAATATAAAATATATAAAAAATAAATAAAAAAAAAAAATAAAAATAAAAAATAATAAAAAATAATAAAAATAAA
>CM062842.1:15794335-15817921 GCA_031772345.1 Himalopsyche anomala
TACGAAATATAAATGATTAACAGTAAAATATTATTAATACTTTTGTGTTACTTATTCATCAATAGCATGCATTTAATTGGTTAGAAGACACAGCCTAAAAAAATATTTTTACTAGAATTTTTTTTAAATGTTTCTAATCAAAAATATTGTATTCTATACACCAGCCGGTCGGCAAAGTGTGGTCCGCGAGAAAATTTTGATGGTCTGCAGAGAAATCTGACATTATTTTATGAACTTGGTTCATTTTTAGACGCATATTATTTTATTTCAATATGTAATACTTACTTAAGACAAAGGTCCAGTTAGTGGTCCGCTAGATTAAAATTGTGATTTTAGAGGTCCGTGATCCCAAAAATGTTGCCGACCGCTGCTATACACTATGTGAACAAAGCTTAAAAAACACCCAATTTTGAAAACGGAAAAAAAAAATCCCGATAAAATTATTTTTCTTTCGAAACTAAGCAGACAAAATCAAAAGTTTAGAGTGTTAAGAATATCGCCACCGGCTTATCATCGTTAATTTTAACTACGAAAATTTCACCCGTTCCACGGCGAACATCAAACTTTATTTGTCAGGTACCCGCCGACCAAAACTTTATAAGTAATAGTCATAATTCAGAAAGTTTTGACGCGGCTTCTTGCAGAAAGAAAAATCTAATCTCCGAATTGTTTTGCAAGCCGACCGACCAGTCGCCGCGGATCTGGCCGAACTTTTCTTCAGTTTTTTTTTCTCTGTCTGGTTATAACAATGGGAGAAGTTTTTCGATACGTTCTACCACTTTGTGTTTTTTTTTTACATTAGTTGCATATTGAATACAGTAGAAACTGTTTGATGAACTGTGATCTATCTATCAGCGATTTTAATATCTCTACTACGTATAACTACTAGTCATTAAAACATATATTTTGTTGCAAATTTAATCGGAATAAATATTATTCATTACAATTATTGTAAAGAAATAGCAATGTACTGACCTTAAGCTTCTCAAACAAAGGTTCCCAATTTTAATGATAATTTATAATCAAAAGAATTTTACTAGTATACTTTTTTTACCATGTCCGCTCCCAATGTGGAGCATATGGTAAGTTTTTAAGAGTAGATATACCCAGTGAGGTACTGCTAAAATAGATTTAATTCGGATAGGTGGTTCTTAAAATACATTTTTTTTTAATTATCGTAATTCCGAGATCAATTTTTTACATGATCACAATACTTGATCGGATATGGATAAAGTGAAAGCTGGCGGCCATTTTTTTGCATATATGTATGTAGGTACTTTTATGTGAGTATTCGACATATATCAGACTTAATGACCATTAATTAATGCTACTGACTTCATTGGACTCCACCCCATTCGTTATATCATGACTCTGAAGTCACCATCACACAGCAGATGATAGACGAAAAAGAACCGTCACGGGTAAAGTTTAGAATGAAAATTGTGATAACAAAAAGCTTTTTACTAAAACTTCTAGTTTTAAATTACTTCTTCATGTAAATAATGAAATTCTGGTTTATTAAAATAAAGTAAAAACCATATCAGTTAGTTCTATACGTACTATAAGTTTTTTCTAATATTATAGAATGCATCAAAGTTTGTGCTAGTGTCCAGTGCCAGTGGTAGCTTATCATAACAGCAAATGAGGCGCTCGCTTGGGGCCTTTGAATTTTAAGAACTCCAAAAATAGCTTTTGCAGTATAAGCCCGTGTACTTTTTTTCAGATATTTATATATTTTTACTATTGAACTTGTAATTTGTTGACCTCCAAATTTGATTGCTCATGGGGTCTACCATTTGCTTAATCCACCACTGGTCAATGCAAGTGTTATCTTATTGACGCGAACTGCAATTTTGGTAATTATAAAAAAGATTGCAATCATATTTTGTACTTTTTTTTAATGGCGTTAAGCTATCATTAACAATTCGTGATTGTTTAAAGTACAAAATGTCCGATACTCCCATAGAAAGTTCAAAAACCACAAGTAAGTAAAATACTAGAACGCTGTGAGCAAACAATATCAGAACAACATAAAAGCAAGTTCATCATCCTACAAAACTTTTGGTGATAGTTATTAAATTAGTGTTGTTCTTCATGCGGCTTACCCTCACGCGCTTGGCTTCAAAATTTTAACGATCTTCTCAGGGCAAGGCCTTTCTAACTATTTTATCGTCGAGAAAACCGTATTATTAGATAATTTTGATAGTGAGAATCGTGATAAACAGCAATAACATCTACGCTGTGAGCATGTCAACACTTCGCCACATAAAAAGTAGTAAATGTTCATATTGAAGTTCATATACCGTCGTCTTCAGAAAGCCTTTATGAGTGAATGGTCATGCTTTCTTTGTTTTAAGACTGAACAAACATTATATTTCTTACTCGTATTTCATTCTTTTTTTCCATATTTGCGAGGTCTGCAGAAAAAACTAAAATCACCATATTAAAAAGAAATCATCTGTAGGATGTTACTTTACCCAAACACGGCGAACAGTTCTTGCTATAACCACAATACCTGCCTACTACGTCAGTGTATTGGTACTACTACTACTACTGTCCTTCATATATGTACATATGTGATGTTTTGAATTTTCTCCCGCCCCATCCTACGAGCGTAGCAAGAGCGATTAGCTAACCACATTTCTTTTCCAATCCTATCCTTCTAGTTTAATTCTCTTTGAAAAATAGAGTTTGAGTAACAAATAAATCTCGTAAAAAAATCTAAAGGGATACATGCATTAAACGGGCATGAATTTAAAAAATAAGAATTATTTTCCTTTAAAAAATTTATATGTTTTTCTGATTCTGATGTAATTTTTCACAAAAATACTTAACATAAGAATATTTATTTAATAAAAACAAAATAATCCTTTGTACTTCATTCCACTTTATTTAATATGTCAGGACCGGTTTCGCTCATTACAAGCATCGTCAACTGATAAGAAATATAATTTAACAGTGCTATTTATACAAAAATGAAAAGTTATAAACAACAATTGGCATTGAAAAGAAAATACCAATTACATTAAAAGTGATTCTAAAATAGCAGTAAAATGAAGACTGTTCATCCCCTTTCTTAGCACAACTCAAATGCTCTTTGATTCTAATATTAAACGATCTACCTGTTTGACCAATATATTTGGCTTTACAGGAATCGCAGTTGAGTAAATATATACCGCTTTGGTTCAAAAAGTTTAACTTATCTTTAGAATTAACTAAAACACGACTCAAGTTGAGTGTGTTATAAAAGGTTACATTAAATTTATTTCTACTATTTTACTGCTATTTTAGAATCACTTTTAATGTAATTGGTATTTTCTTTTCAATGCCAATTGTTGTTTATAACTTTTCATTTTTGTATAAATAGCACTGTTAAATTATATTTCTTAACAGTTGACGATGCTCGTAATGAGCGAAACCGGTCCTGACATATTAAATAAAGTGGAATGAAGTACAAAGGATTATTGTGTTTTTATTAATATAATGCCTTTCCACCAAGTATTGACAGTGAACACCCTAAAAGTGAATATTTATTTACACTACAGTCACAGAAATGGCTATAGGAGAACTCAAATGCAAAAGAATTTTAAAAAGCTTAAAATTCATTGGAACCGATTTTCTTTTGAGCTTCTTAATTATCTAATTTAAGATTTCGACTGAAGGTGCTTGGTGGAATTTCAATATTAAATTTGAATCGTTCAAATTATGTACAATCCACAGATTTTGTCACTAACGACCCGGGTTCAAGCGCACGGATGAACTTGAACTGTCAGTTCAAGTTCATCCGTGCGCTTGAACGAAGATGCCGAAAGGCGAAACCCGGGTCGTTAGTGACAAAATCTGTGGGAGTGTAGATAATTTGAACGATTCAAATTCTTAATTATCGTTCAAAGAAAGTAAATCATATCTAATATATAAAAATGAATGTTTGTTTGTTCGCACTAAATGGGCTGTAAAGCCGTTGATATGATTGCAATACGCTTTGACAAACTTTTTGCTTGCACTTCCGGGAAGGTGATAGGCATGTTAAAATTAGATTACAATAGGTCGTATATTTAAAAATCAATGTTAGTATGTCTGCCATACCGTTCTTGCAACTTTTGCGAAGGTTATAGGTGTAGTACAACTAAATTACAGTAGGTGCCATATAAAAACGGCAGCAAACGTCAAACAGACAGAAAAATAAGTCATACACTTCAAAAAACACCATTAAAGCACAAACACTTTCTTTCTTTAAATTACAGTAGGAGGCGCGAGTGTTGTACCATAGACATTTAGCAGCAAATTTCAAACGTCAAACAGACAGAAAAAGAAGACATGCACTTTAATAAACAAACACTGTTTTTCTTTGAATGGCATTGCAACGCTTGCCGAAAACCAGCAAGTATTTTATTTATTTTAAGCAATCTTAGTTTGCTTGCAGATCAAACATTACATGATATTATTTCAGTGAATAATTCATACCATAGCAGCAATGGCCAGCAGCGGATTTCATCAAATCCACGAATAACATCATTAGTCAAAGCTAAACTTGATTTGCAATCGTAAGTGAAAACTTTCAGGCTGTTCCGAAGGCTGTGGCGGCAGCATGTGTTTGCTTGTGGGAACGTGCAAACACGTGTCCCACAGACTCGTGAAAATAGTTATTTGTTTCGTGCACCTCCATCCAAACTAAATGTTTACTGAATTAATATATTTTTTGAAACATTACAACTAAAACGAGTAACTTTATTTCAAAAACTATTTTGCATGCTTCAAAATAGAAATATTGTAATGTTACAAAAAAAAACTCTTTAAAAATCAACGTAGCTACTAGGGCTTACACAAAAACCGACTTTTGAAAAAACCGGTTTTCGAATATCAATATTGTACTTTTTTATTATAATTACTATAACTATAAAGAATATTTGATTGCTTCCAAGTAGTTTATTCTAGAAGTAAACTTTTAACAAATCAACAGCCATAAAGATTCTGAAAAAGAATTTTACAAAACACGTAAGTAGCGGAAACGGTCCTGATTTTATTAAAAAAAAGTAACAATCAGTACAGATGTTTTTTTTTATTTTTAGAATGTTATGCTTACTTTTAAGGTGTTCACTGTCAATACTTGGTGGAATAGCATTATAATAAAAATAATAAAACATTTTTAGTACTTTTCCACATATTTTTTTTGGATCAGGACCGGTCTCGCTCATCGCGAGCATTATCAGCTGATAAGAAAAATATATAAACAGTGCTATTTATACAAATTTAAATTGAAATAAAAGGTGCAAGGAACTATTAACAATGAAAGGATTTACAAATTACATTATAATTACACAAAATTAAAATGCTTAACACCTATAACGTACAATTAAAAAATCATCAAAGACTAATAAATATAAGTGGCAAACGATGTCAATTATAAACCCAATTATAATTTGGGAATTTTTTAAACAAAGTGAAACTCTATGTTACTAAAGTAAATAACTGAATGATGATTTTGTGTTTTTCCTGCTTCCAATTAATGAGTATGTGTACTTCAACAAAATCAGCAGCAATGAAGATTCTGAAAAAAAACATTTTTAAAAACCATATCAATTCTTACAGAAGAAATAAAATTTAAAAAAAATATATATATATATAATATAAAAGAGCAAATAACAGAAATGCAAGAGCAATAATTTTATGCTTTTTCATCAAATATTGACAGTGAACACTCTAAAAGTGATCTTTTAAATTGTATTAAAAAATATATCTTTTTATCTGAACATTTCAAAAAAAGTACAAATCTATGTTTACAAAACCATTTCATATCAGCGAGTGAATAATATGCACCGAACAAATATTGTTCTCGGTGATTACATGACAACCAGTGCGGGCGCCAGGTTATTTGTCGCCCTAGACAATATTGGGAATTTACGGATTTCCTAAAATTAAAAAATGTTACACTCTTTTATTAGCTCTCGCTGAGATTTTTCAAAAGAAAAAATTACTCGCTACCCGATTTAAAACAAAAACTCAGGAATTTATATAATTCCCAAAATGGGAAAATTTGAGAGCTTTTTTTTAACTCTTATATTGTTGCTCTATAAAGAGCAGTACGTCCTGTAATGTCAACTATTTTTTATTTTTTTTCATATATTACTTGAAGCTCACTGAATAGATATTTAATATATTTTTTTATCCATGTTTGCTCCTAATATGGAGCATATTGGCCTTCTAATGGACGTATCTCAACAGAAGTTTTTTCTAAGACAACTACATTTGAAAGCGAGTAATTGGGAAAGAAAGGGCTAGTACAGGACTAGTGGTTAACTAATCGCTATTGCTACATCCAGTTATTAAAAGATCAGAAGGATGGGAGGAAAGAAAATAAAGTGAATTTACATCACAAAAACCCAGTCTTCGATCACAACTTTGAATTGAATAATTCTCAAATTCACTGTGATCTTACCGGGAATCGAACCCAGACTTGCGTGATTGGTAGAGCAATCTCTAACCAACTGGGCCACAGCAGGCGACCTATTTAATATTATTAAGCTATAAAAAAAATATTGTACTACAGTGGAACCTCGATTCTACGTTTTTCGAGGGACCGTAATAAATGAACGAATAATGCGGGAAACCGATAATACGGGAAATCTTCAAACATTATTTTAAAAAATGTTTAATTTTCAAAAAACTTATTTATTTATGTAACTAAATGCAATGTAAAACTATTTGAGCGAGAGAAAAATATTCTACAAAAACGGTCAATCGGGACAATAATTGGGGCGGGACGATAATATTTGGATGACAGATCGAGGAAATCAGTAAATCAGGGAATGATAAACGTGGAATTATTAAATATTGTTATGACGGGGTCTTGGTCGAGTAAAAAATAAACGATCCATGCAAAAAAACGAAGATAGTGAGAACGGTAGATCAGGGTTCCACTGAAAAAAACTCGAAACGAAATGCGAGGCAAAACTATTTATTTATGAAAAATATTCAACGAAAACGGTCAATCGGGATAATATTCGTGACGGGACTAAAATATGTAAACGGTAGATCGAGGAAAACGGTAAATCGGGGAACGATTAATGCGGGATTCTTTTACATTGTTCTTATGGGTGTTTGGCCGGGACTATGAAAAATAAACGATCCATGCGGGAAAACGAACAATGCGAGAACGGTAGATCGGGGTTCCACTGTACTTCATTTATGCGCCCTAGGTGGTTGTTTATTTCGCCCATATGGTGGCGCCGGCCCTGATGACAACAATACGTCTTACTTGACTGGGAAAGTATCATTCTAAAGTATGGCTACGTTACTATCTAAAGGTGAAATATTAATAATGTGTACATATTTCAAGAAATGTTTCGTGGCGTGACTTAGAGCGAATTTTATCGCGAGCAGAATTGAAAGCACCTGCTTCTTATTCTAAACACTTGGCAGCGCTATTTATCGAACTCGTATGCGGAAATAAGTCAAGCGAATTTCTTTTGATTTGTCCTTGCTTTATCTATCGTATATATACATATATATGATCGAATGTAAAAGGAATTTTTGAGAACCACTGCGCCGGTGACTCAAGCATATTAACTGTCAACACAATCATCAAAAAAATTAAGGGTAAGTGTCACTGTCTACAGAGGCTTGTAATTATTAATGTATTTGACTTTGCTAACGTTTGATATTTTTTTCAAAAATAAATAGTACGTTTTGGTCGAGATACGATTTTTTAATGAAAATATTAGGAGGTCCCCGCTTAAGCACTCCACTATCCCCTTGTTCACTTTTTACAAACAAAATTTATTACAATATGATTATAAGGAATGCTTATCACAACTGGGATGATTTGAACATCTTTTTAATGTAGCCTGTGTGGTCGAGTGGTCTACGTCGTTGGCTTTGGTTACGGAGGTCCCGGGTTCGAATCTCGATACGGACAGTTTTATAAATTGATTTTTTAATCGATTTATGAATTTCTGTTCGGAGGCATGGATGTACATATGAGATGTCTTGAATTCCCCCCTCCCACCCATCTTATCCTATGAACGGAGCGTATCGAGAGTCATTAGCCAACCACTAGTCCTGTCCTAGCCTTAGCCTTCTATTCCTACTCTCTTTGAAAAAAGTAAGGTTGAGCAACTGAGTAACAAGCAGTTCTCGTAGAATCACATCTGTTGAGATAAACTCTATTAGGAGTCCATATGCTCCACATTTGGAGCGGACATGGTAAAAAAAGTGTAGATTCTATCAATTAAACGTTTTTTGTATATTAGCATTTTAATATTTTCTCTTAATTATAGGTGTCTCTGTAAACCCTCTTACTCTTAAGTAGAAGGAAAAAAGATAACTGTACCGTTGGAAATAAAATTAATTTTACAGTTTACTGTCAATCAACATCAAAAAGTGTTACATTCCTCGAATTGAATTAGTACATTATCACAATACAGTGGAACCTCGATCAACCGTTCTCGCATAATACGTTTTCCCGGCTGGACCGTTTATTTTTTATAGTCCCGTCAAACTCCCATAAGAACAATGTTAAATAATCCCGCATTGACCGTTCCCCGATTTACCGATTTCCTCGATAAACCGTCTAAATATTTTGGTCCCGTCACAAATATTATCCTGATTGACCGTTTTTATTGCATATTTCTCCATATCTCAGCAAGTAAGTTTGACAGCCGAGTGCAGGTGTTATGTCTAGACACGTTGGAATGCACTGTACATGTTAGACGCATTGGACGCTTGTGCTATTTTTTTTTGGGTTGAAATCCACCACACGCGTGTTATTGTTTATGATGCAAATGTAGAATTGTTTAAAATTCATGATAATAATTATTCCTGTACATACAAACTTTTTGGTCGCGTAGCTGGATTTGTACAAGTCAGTTGCGTTCAATATTGCCTCACATCTCGTATCATTTTTTTTTCCAAATTGAAACTAAAATGCCGCCACCCATAAAGAAAACTAAAACTCAGCTGAGAAGAAGAAGGAAAATCGCTGAAACCTCGATGTTTTAAGAATATAAAAACACTTCCCGTAAAATACCACGCCAACAAGAAGGCATGGATGAACACCGATATTTTTATGGCTTTCTTGAGGAATTTCGATTCCTCAATTAGTGCTCAGGGGCGTAAAATACTACTTATAGACAATTGTGCCGCCCATCCTCGAGATACTTCATTTCTTAAGAACATCAAGGTAGTTTATTACCCTCCAAATTGTACCAGTGCTTTACAGTGAGCTAGCTACCTGTAGCGTTGAAACAATCGAGTCATTATGTGATGCAACTAATGATAGCAGTGAAGAAGAAGATGGCGAAGACCATAATACCGAACCTATTCCGACATTTACACAAGCATTATTGGCCTTCGAAAAAATAAAATTATTTTTCTATTCCAAAGAAATCGATGAATCCGCTCTTAGAAAAGTACGCGAGTTTGAGGCGTCTTTGTTCCGATTAAAGTGCCAAACAACAAAGAAACAAACTAGCATAAAGGACAGTATGTACAAGTAACTAATAAATAAATGTTTTTTTAAGATTTTACTTGTTTATTATTATTTGAAGCTTTCCCGCATTCACCGTTTCCCGCAATTACCGTTTTTTTTCCAGGATCCCTTGGAAAACGTAAAATCGAGGTTTCACTGTATTTACACAGCACTATTTTTCTAATAGTTCTGTACTAACTCTCTAAGGCAGTGTCTGCCAAACTGTGTGCCGCAAGTAGTCTTAGGTGTGTCGCGGTAGAAGAAGCGTTAAAAATATTAATTTTAAATAATGCCTAAAAGCTGTAAGCTAAAAATAAAAGGATTTTTGGAGATAAGCTGCGGCATCTTGGTGTGCCGCGGTACTAGTTCCATTCATCAGTGTGCCGTTTAAGGAAAAAAGTTTGGCAGACACTGCTCTAAGGGAAAAACAAAGCTTGTGCAACTGAGTAATAATAAGTTCTCGTAGAAAAGTTTTAATTAAAATACCTTAATTAGAAAGCCAAATGCTCCAAAAATTGAAAACGATTTTTTTAAATAAGAAACTTAAAAAGACAAAACCAGTTAAAACGTAAAAAAACAACATTCCTGACTTTACAGATATGTACATTTATCAAAAAATTCAGTTTTCGGTTTAAAAAAATATTTTCATTTATTGGTGTGGTTTTTTTTGCGAAATATTTTCGGCGCACGGTCCCAGACTGTTGGGAAAAAGAGAGAGGGCATGCAAAGTGAAGCGATTTGCGTACTTTTTTATTTCCGTCCCTTTCTCTCTTTCTGTACTTGTTGGTACGCCTCGCTCGTTGAATAGGAAGACGGAAGATATTATTGACATAGACAAATTTTGATATTTCTTACAAAGGAGGCAAACTCTTTTCAAAAGTTCTATAATCACTGTAAGTTGAGGTGATGTTTGGTAGGTACTTGGTATTCAATTTTAAAGGGGTGATTTCACTTAATTTTAATTAATTTAAAATTTCGACTGAAGGTGCTTGGTAGAATTTCAATATTAAATTTGAATCGTTAAAATATTGTAAACTCGCACAGATTTTGTCACTAACGACTCGGGTTTCGCCTTTCGGCATCTTCAGGCGTTCAAGTGCACGGATGAACTTGAACTGACGCTTAGTAAATGAATGTTTCGTGTTTATATAAGAAATAAATGTATCATTGAGCTTAGAGCCATTGCTGGCGAAAAAGATTAGCCCATGGGAATGCCCATAGATTTCACAGACAAAATCTGTGTGAATGTACATAATTTAAACGATTTAAATTTAATATTAATTGATAACACTGTTGTTGGCTTACTTTATAGATCTTACGGGCTTAAGTTTCTTACAAACAGCATTTTTTTTAATTGATTAATTAGCGACTAATGTAGGACAGAATGTAGTTGTCGCCTGCTGTGGCCTAGTTGGTTAGAGCTTGCTCTACCGATCACGCAGGTCTGGGTTCGATTCCCGCTCAGATCACAGTGAATTCGAGAATAATTCAATTCAAAGTTTTGATCGAAGACTGGGTGTTTGTGATGTCAATTCACATCAATTCCTCTCCTCCCATCCTTCTGATCCCTTAAAAACTGGTTGTAGTAATAGCGATTAGCCAACCACTAGTCCTGTTATAGCCTTATCCTGCTTTCCCTACTACTCACTTTAAAAAAAAAGTGAGGTTGAGCGACTGAGTAACAAACAGTTCTCGTAGAAAAAAACTCTGTTGAGATACCTCCATTTTGGAGGCCATATGCTCCACATTGGGAGCGAACATGGATTAAAAAAAAAAAAATGTAGGAAGGCAATGACTGTTTGTGATGTCTAAAAATTCATTCCCACTTTTAAAAATTTACAATAACTGAACTTTTCGAGAGCGATCAGCTCACCACTAGTCTTGTTATAGAAAAATAAAAATAAATAAATTACGATGCAGATTAGATTATCCAATCCCAGGATCCCGTTCAATTCTGTGATCCCAAAATCCCGGGATTGCGTCAGTTCTATTCCAGAGATTCCGGGATTGAGAAAATTAAAATGGAAGAGTTTAAATAAAGGTGTCGCGCTGTTCATTTAGGGAAACCCTTAAATTCCTGAGATTTTGGATTCGAAAATTTTGGCAAGAGCTATCCCAATTTATACACGATTTTATGTTGAATGTTTAATCACAAAATCCCAAATTACAAAAAGGGTCTGGGATTGGATACCCTAGTTCAGATGATCATTTTACACAACCAACAATGTGAAATTATTTTGTGAAATGTAGTGTCAAAAATGTCACTGATTGTGTTTTGTTATTTTTAATATATTTCCCTACTCAAGAAATTATTTTAGTAGGTAAAAACTACTTACTTGAGTAGGTAAAAAGTTTTACCGTTTTACTAGTTGGCTTACTTTACCTCTTGAGGGCTCATTTTTCTTAGCACAATAGTGCATAGGAAAATGATATTTTCCATGTAGCTGTGTATCGGACCAAAAATATGAGGAGTTAATTAATATCGTCTACATATACATAACAGGTGTTGGTTTGACAATCAACAACCAACCTGTAGTATTTAATATGTTTAGCAAGCGCTGCTTTAAAAGTTTCAACGGTTGTCGATACATGGCATCGGGCTGACTCATAGCTGTGCATATATTATAAATAGCGAGTTATACTAGGCGTCAAATACTGCATCAACCATTGATTTATGTACTCGAGAACAATAGGAAAAATGCATTTTTCCAGGAATAAAATTGCTTTGTGATTGGTTGTTTGGTCTAGACATAGCGTGTCACTGTTCAAAATTACATACATACAGTCAATTCCACGAACAATTCCATGGATTTTTTTATTTTTTGAATCTGATATATGAATATTACACTTCAGTGGACTTAAAGTACATTGAACTTTAATTGCTACGTTCATTTTTCGATACTGTCTCCAAAAATCACTTTTGATACTGAAATTAGACAAAGAGTTGAAATAAAAAATGATGTATTTTTAAATAACTTAAAATTTCGACTGAAGGTGTTTGGTGGAATTTCAATATTAAATTTGAAACGTTCAAATTATGTACATTCACACAAGGTTTATCACAAACGACCCGGGCTTAGCTTTTCGACATCTTCAAGCGAAAAAAGCTTGTGAAAATTGAAACCAAGAAAAAAGACTGAAAAAAAGGTTTATCCTAGACAATTTATTTAATTGATATTAGATTATGTCAATTAAACACCAGCTTAGAAATCTCTGTGCACTTCAAGGTTGTGTATATTTTATAATTTGCATATGGTCCAAAATCATCAAAACACGTTTTTTGTGCCTCCTGTAAAATTTGGGATGTGTGGATTACGTCCTTTTTCCTTTCCACATTCAATATAGAAACAACTTTTAACTAAAATTTATGCAAAAAAATTGACAACCTTTGTTGATAAATCATATTCATAATAATTTTCGCCATGAAAGTTCATCCAAAATTTCCGTTAATATTTGTTAAGTAAAACACTAAAATCAGTAATATGAAAATATTCAAAATACTCAGCTTTTGTATTGTAGTTTAGTATATATTAAAATGTATAACACTTCGTGATTTCGCTAAATTTGGCTGATTTGCTTTCACTCTCACGGTATTCTCTCGTTCCTTTTGTTTTCGAAACCACTGTAACGTTGTCATCGTCGCTCTAGCAAATAATATTTATTCGAAAATACTAGTTTTGCGAATAAATTATGTTTCAGTTGTATAACATATCAATCTACATTAAGAAAAACAATGTCTTAATCAAATATTGTAATAATTTCAATCCTGTCATTATATTGAAAATTAAATATTTTATAATTAAACATGAAAAAATCTGCTTCAAACTATGTATTTTTTAATAATTAAAAGAATATTGTAATTAAAATTTGAATTAGTATGTTAGAGTGAATAATATGATGCATTGTGTATCTCTTCTTAGACAGTATATATAGCTGAGTGAATGTACGTTTAAAGCATAGTTCTGACGATGGCGTAAGCCGAAATAGCTATCAACCTTTAACTTTTTTTAAAAAACTGTAGAACTGAAATACCTTGATATTTTACCCTATTAAAATGGAGTTCTACCAAGTAAATGCCAAATCAATAAATAAATTAAAAGAATGTTAATTTAAATGTATTTGATCATACAAAAGGAATAAAGATCTCAAAATATACGTCACCAATGTCTTAACAATAAAATATCATTTGTTAGGTGTACTCAGTGCCTTTTTTCCCATTATAATTTTTTGTAGAAATCAGAAAATTTCACGTAACCGCAGAATTTTTCCAAGATAGAAAGAAAACTGGTTTGTGTTGTATTGGCCATAAAAAAATACACAGTATTTGTTGTAATATAAAAACAGTTTCCAGAACAAACGTAAAGATTGAAGACTATGAATTTGCGGGAAACGCCAGGATATCCGGTCAAAATACTAGGGATTCACTGATATCTGACAAAGAATATAGAATCACTTGCATAGTAAAACTCTAGTCAAAGGATCGACAAATTTTGTGTCAAGGGAATTATTCAAATCGTATCTTCCTTTGGGATGCTTTTGTAGCTAAAGGAATGCCGTGCAGAATAGTATTCAACAATACAATAAAGATATTAATTATTTTTTGATACTTTTTTAAATGTCGTTTACAGATTGTTTGTGCTGGCTCTATTTTATTTTGTTGGAATGCCTACTGATTTGAATGGTGAGTAATTTTAAGAATTACATATATTTTGTTTGCCGGATTTTTTATGATTATATTATGTAGGGGGTTCGGCAGATTTACCTGCTCATTCAAAATTGGTAAACTATTTAAATGTGCCCAATTTATTTCTTAAATTTCCTGGAAAAATAATTTATGTCCATCTGTGTTTGAGTGCAACATTTTAATCCGCTCATCCGAATTGAACACGTGGTTTTCTAAAATCAATTGATGACATGTTTTTTTTTGTAATCCAAAGGCAATGTCGTTGTTTTGTTGGCGTTGGTTGACACTGTAGGGTGATTCATTTACCTCGAGCAGCATTATTATGTTTAGTGGAGAAATGCTTATCTGTTTGTGAATATGTATTTTTTGGGAATTTATTTAATTTTTTATAAATTCCGTGTAGTCACTCTTTTTTTTGTTTTTTACCCTCGAGAGGATGTCGAGCCTACAGTGTCGGCGTGTGTCGTATGTCGGGGGTGGTTTATGACGTCACCCCGGTTTATACGCCATTTTGTGGCGTACCAGCATTTAGATGATGGGGTCGGGGGGGAGCTAGGGGGGTTTGAGGAGGAGAACCTTCCTTGGCCGTGCTATGTCGGTGTGTGGGTATTTTATGTAATCGTTTAGTAACGATTTGATAGTGTCGTTTGGGTGATCTGCCATGTCGCTGTAGAATTTCTTCGACAGCTTCATGACGTGTCCGAGTATGGTGTCTGTTTTGGTGTCTCTGTGGAGAGTGGTATTTCGAACGTACCAGGGTGCGCCTGTTATCATTCGTAGTGATTTGTTTTGTATAGTCTGGAGCGTCTGGATGTGTTTCATGCTTGCGTATGCCCATATCGGGCATGCGTAAGTCATGATTGGACGAGTTATCGCGGTGTACAAGAGTAGCTTGCTGTTTATTGCAAGTTTACTTTTGTGCCCAATCATCGGGTAGAGTTGGCCCGTGACTTGGGATGCCTGTTTTTTTTTTACAGATATATGTCTGTTGAAATTTAGTCGCGAATCAAGTGTGAGGCCGAGGTATTTTACCGTTCGTGCCCACGGAATGTCTGTGTTTCGCATCCGGATGCGTTTGATGTTCTTAACGTGTCTATTTGGCCTGCGACTGAAGGTTATTGCAGTGCTTTTTTCTGGGTGTATTTGAATGCGCCAGTTGGCGCACCAGGCTTGGATGTCCGCACTTGCCTTTTGTACAAGTGCGGTGGCTCTATTTCTGTTTAGTGATCGTGCTAGGATCGCTGTGTCATCTGCGTACTGCGCGACGATCGTTTCGTTTATCCCGGGTATGAAGGCGGGTAATGGGATGTCATGAGTATATAGATTGTACAACAGGGGCGATAAGGCGGACCCCTGTGGCACACCGGCTGTCGGCGTACGCGTCGTCGATAGTTCGCCGTTAACTTTAGCGCGGAAAGTTCTGTTGGTCATAAATGAGTTTATAATTTTTAACATTGGACTTTCGAGGCCGGCCTCGGAGAGTTTGACTATCATACCTTCTATCCAAACCTTATCGAAGGCTTTGGCGATGTCGAGAAATAGGCCGGTGGTGAAACATCGGCGGTTGAAAACTTCGCTGATGAATTCAACAACTCTGAGTAATTGGTGGTTGGTGGAGTGTCTGTGACGAAAGCCGTGTTGCTCATCCGGGATGAGTTTTTTTTCCGTCACAAACTCTTCCAGGCGGGATTTAATTACACGTTCCAATAGCTTTCCCATTGTCGGGAGTAGGCTAATGGGTCTGTGATTTTCTGGAATCTGGTGTGGTTTGCCCGGTTTCGGGATTAAGATGATGTCTGCGGCTTTCCAGGCGGGTGGAAAGTGTTGGACGGCTAGGCATGCGTTTATGATCGTTGTTAGTGCTTTGACACCGTTCTCGGGAAGGTGTTTCAGCGCATTGTGCTTTATTTCATCGTTGCCAGGGGCTTTACGATTGGATAAGCATTTGATTCTGCATTCAATCTCGCCCGTGGTTGCGGATGCGATGGAAGTCGCGGTCGGAGATGTTGTGATCTCTTCAGTGATTTTGATATATTTGGCGGTTACTGATTCTATGCGTGTTTTAAGCACGTGGTCGTTTTGATTGAATTCATTCGGAGAGAATTGTTTCTCGAGTGATTCCGCGAAAGTTTCTGCTTTTTCCGCGGCTGTGAAGACCGGGCCATTCGGACCGTTAAGCGGTTGGATGGGGCATTTTTTGTGTCTGACTGCTTTGCTGAGGATCCAGAAGGGATTGCTTCCTTTGGTCATACCCTTTAGGTATTTGCCATAGGAGGAGTCTCTGTGCTCCCGAAGTTCGATTTTGATCTCCGCGGTGAGACGGTTTTTGAGCGTTCTTGCTGTGGGATTGGCGTGCCGGCGCCATTCCTTAGCCGCTCTGTTTTTTTCCCGAATTAGGTTTTTAATTCTAATTGGGATATCTGGTCGGTGGTCTTCCACGGGGACTTCGGTCGTGGCGGATTCTTTCGCGGCGCGTATGGAATCCGTCAGACCGGCAATTGCTCTGTCTATGTCTGCCGGATTGGCGAGACTAGCAGAGCTGAGAAAATTGTCTGAGAAGTGAGTGCTGAAATCTTCCCAGGAGACTTTGTCTCTGGTTTTTTTTGGCACGATAGCCAGTGGATCGAGGGGGTCAGCTAAAAATAGAAGGACCGGCCGGTGGTCTGAGTTTAGTTCGTGAACGACTCTGATTTGCGGTGTGTGCGACATCGCTATTAATAATGCAAAATCGAGCACATCTTGTGTGTTCGTTGCAGGGTGATATAAGGTTGGCTCAGTTGGAGCAGCAATGACGGCGTTGTTATCTAGTGCAAATTTGTAGACGGCTCGGCCACGGAAGGTGGTCCGACGGCTATTCCAGGCTGAGTGTTTTGCGTTGAAGTCCCCAGCAATAACGGTGGCGGGGATATCATTCAACAGCAGATCGTTTAAGTCTGATGCTGCCAATGTTGATCGGTGTGTCGGAGGGCAGTATACAGATATTAACTGTATTTTGCCTGCATTTTTTGTATTAATACATATCGCGGTTGATTCTAAGTTGCAAGAGTTTAGTCGCGGTTTCTGGGTAATAGCACAATGGTCGATGTGTGATTTTATTACGATGGCGGTTCCTCCGCCTTTCGCGTGCGTCCGGTTGGTCCGGTGCGTACTGTAGTTCGGGAAGTTAATCGGTGTCGCGGGTTTCAAAAACGTTTCATTGACGAGTAATGCGTCAATGTCGTGTGTTCTAAGGAAATTTTGCACTTCGATTTTATCGTTACGTAAGGTACCGTTTGCGTTCCAGAACGCTATCTGCAGTGATGTAGGTCTAGTTTTAATGTTGGCCATGGTTAGTTAGGGAGGTGGTCTGGTAGTAGAAGTCGCATACGCGAGCGATGGTTGCTTGGCTACGCGCGATTGAGTCCTGGAGTTCTCTTACGAGTTCTTCCAGGGCCCTGTCACGTGCGGCTTCGCGTGGGACGGGGGGAGTATAATGCTTGGTACTCACATTGGGTTTTGGTGTCGGTCTCCTTTGTGTCATGTCTGCAACTTTGGCTGCCCAAGGAGTGCTTGTTCGCTGTTGCTGATTTTCTCGTCCGGCTGAGAGGTCTTCGTATCTTCGTCCTGTGTTAGACGGCAGTGCCGGCCAGTTCTCGGCTCGCTGTATAGGTCTGCCCGCAAGTGGATGGCGGGGGCAGCCCCGGTAGTTCGCCGGATGCTGGCCGGAGCAGTTTGCGCAAGTGGCTGGACCGTCCTCTCGTTTTTTGTTGCATGAGTCGGTGCGGTGGTCCTTGCCGCACTTTACGCATTTCGGCTGTGCGTGGCATCCAGTCTGGGAGTGTCCGAACATTTGACAATTGTGACATTGGCCGAGTTCGGTTTTCCGTTTCAGCGATTCTGCTGAAACGTTGTAGTTTCCAAGTTTTTGGATCGCAAATGTTTTTCTCCCTTCTTCGGTATGTTCTATGTCGAGCAGCATGAGGGCCATTGGAGTCCTGGATTGGCCTTTTTTCATCCTCTGTGCTCTGATGATCGGGTATCCTTCTTCCCGCAGCATTTCCTCGACCTGCGAGTCCTCGAAGTTTTCGGGGATACCCTTAAGTACTATCTTGTACGTTTTGTCTTCTTTAAGGGTGTAGCAGTGGAAGGAAATTTCTCGTTTGTCTAAGAAGTAGATTATTCGTCGGTAGATTGTGCTGTTATCAGTATTGACTCTCAGGGAATCTTTCTGATCTGTTGCAGAAAATCCTGAGAGTCCGGCCAACTTCAGATCCTTTTCAAGGATAGAGAAGTCTTTTTTTCTGTGGATAATTATTGGGGGCGTTTTTTCAGAGTTTTTGTCTCGGACGTAGTTGTCCCCATTTTTAGTGGTAGTTGGTGGCTGTGGGGTGGTTTTGGCGTTTGTAGTTGTTGGGATAATGAGAGTTGTCTGTGAGGCGGTGCGTAGAGTTGAGGAGTCTGGTGGGTTTTTGGCCATTTTTTTAGCTGCTTTTTTTGTGCGGCGGCTGGGTATGGTTTTGAAAGTTTCTGACTTATAGTCTTCGTCTTCTTCCGATCTAATTTTTCTTTTGAGAGGTTTGTTTGTTCGTGGTCGTGATGAAGAATGTTGCGTGTCTGAGGATTCATTGGCAGACTCGTCGCAGGCCATGTCCTCCCAGTTGAGATCCGGGGTCTGTGCGTTTTTTTTCTCTAGGATTTTTTTGAGGTTGTTAGCCTTTTCATCGGTTTCAGTGTTTGGTGAGAATGCCATGCATAGCAGATGGTGAAGTGTTAGAAGAGACTCAACAGAGATAAGGACTTTTCCATCCTTTCCTGTATGGAGAAGGTCCGTGATCTTGAATAGAATGGAGTTCGGCTGGGTCTTTTCGGTAATATTAATAGGCTCCGAAGCTCTCTTTTGCTCTTCAGGAGTCAGGTCGGGTAGTTGTTTATGATCGTCTATCGGTGCGGTCGGTTTGTTGTTTTCAGACATTTCGATTATTGTTGTAAGGCTTGGTCGGTGTGAGCGGGTAGTGCTGGCTTGTGCGGTTGTTTGTCTTGCGGGTGAGAAGTTCGAAAGCGGAGGTCGGTGTTTGAATGGCTGTGGTCGGTAGGTTTAGTATTGTTGTCTAGATTTTGTGGAACAGTAGCGATAGTGGCGGTGTGCACTGGTCTGCTATCTGATCGTGACTGGGTAAGAGAATACAATATTACATTGTTATTTATACAAAATAAAATTATTATGGGGTAACAATAGGGAAAAATAAAAGATTTGTACTAATCAATAAAGCTAGCAACGTTTACCACTACACCGTGGAATTTTAAAAGCAGGTGAAAGGAATGTTAGATTTTGACTGGGGAAAGGAAAAAGGACGTAACCCACAGTTTTTTCAGAACAGCTTTTTTCGATAATCACAATGTATCAAACTTGATACACATTCTATCAAAAGGATGTAAGCTGCAAATGCTGAATTAGTGTCGAAATTTATCTTTTCAGTTTGAAAAAAGATGAGCTTGTGAAAATTGAAACCAAGAAAAAACACTGAAAAAAGGTTTTTTCTAGCCAATTTCTTTAATCAATATTAGATGATGTAAATTAAAGATTAGTTTAGAAGTCTCCGTGCACTTCCAGGTTGTGTATATTTCATAATTGGCATATGGCCCAAAATCATCAAAACGCGTTTTTTGTGCCTCCTGTAAAATTTTCTTTGTGTGGGTTACGTCCTTTTTCCTGTTCACAGTTGATATAGTTTTATTAAAATTAAAGAATATGTTTTTTTTTACATGTCTACACATTAATAAAACAGCTTAGAAAACGTTATAGAAATGCACCGTTCGGAAGAAGTTGCAAGTATAGCTAAAGCTTTCTCAAGATATGACCGGCTACTAACTTATTTGGTCATACCATATTATATGCACGTCACTGTTTAATGTGAAAGTTTCCTTAGCAACTTGAGTTTTGGGTACGAATTTGCCCCTCTTCGAAGTTTAATCAAGTACCCTGTCAGGGAAACTCTATAATATTATGTAAGCACATGCCAGTAGCGTTACTGTTCCACAAAGTTAGTTCGGTGGCAAATTATTTGAGCGCCATTACAGTCAGACACCCATCAAGTCGCATATTTATTTAACTACTAATACACTAATGGCCCAGACGGCTCGGCGAATGGTTTACGCCTTTGGGCTTTCGTCTTACTGGGTTGTTAGGTCAAAGATTCGACTCTCTGAACGGACACAAACATACCTTGATTTTTTAATCGCGTCATGCTTGATTCCCATGCGTAGCGATTATGTTTGTTTCTAACTATCCAACACTTTTCCAATCCTTCACAAATATGTCGTTGAGTCTGTGATTAGTTTCCTAATTTATATTTTACCCTTTTTGACAAGTAGAGATTATACGAAAACCGACTTTCGAATTACAATATATCTTAAAGGTTGTTTTATCCCAGTTTTTTTAATTTTTGTGGACAGAAAAGAATAATTCAATCAAAACAGCGAAAAGCTTTGTATAATAAGTACTCTGTTTAAAAAACGACTGGATTTTTTTCGGTATTCCTCTGCAAGAAATATGTTATTAGGAATAACAAAATGTCTTTTTTTATAATAATCATAACAATGACATTTTTAACATATTAAGTGATAATGTTCGGGTCCTATAGCGCAACGGCTAGCGTTGTTGGCTTCCGTGCCGGTTCTCACGGGTTCGAGTTTCAGTACGAACAGCATTTTTTCAATCGATTTATTGATTTCTGTTCGAAGTCATGGATGTTTGTGATGTTTAATAATTCCCTTCCTACCCTTCCGATCCTTCACTAATAGGGCATAGCGAGAACGATTTGTTAACTACTAGTCCTGTCCTAGCCTTATTCTTACTACTCTCTTTACTCTCTTTCGACAAGAGAGGTTTAGAAAATGAGTAAAAAACACTTTCGATGGATTCGGCGGTAACTTTGTGGAAGTTCATTTTAATATAAAATAAAAATGTCTGAGGATGCCTCTGAAAGAGGCGAAACACGTGTCACATTTTGTAACACAATACGTGGAATAATCTAAGTTATATTTATTTTATAGAGTAAAAAACAGTTCTCGTAGAAAAGTACTGTTGAAATACTTCTATAAGGAGGTCATATACACCTCATCTAAGTGGTTTTATGTTAAAATATTAAGTTTTGAATTGAATACCTATAAACTTAGATTAATAATTGTTATATTTTAAATTGACTACCAAATTGAAAAACAGGCTTGTCGCAAATCTAGCTAAAAACTGGGTTGCCAAAATTGGTTTTCGAAACCCGGCTAGAGAGAATGATCCACCTTACTCGAATCTCCATTCGTTTAGCACATTGTGCTGTATAACATAACGTGGTCTAGTCGTTAACGCTTTAGATCTTTTGTCCCACTAAGTTTTAAGGTCAAGACTTGGTTATTCGAAATGGAACCTTTCATATTATATGTTGGTGTTTAAGAACAAAAGTATTTTCCTTTCTCCCTTACCACTCTTCTTAAATTTTAACTTTGTATTTTTATCTTAAAGAAAAACTAAGTGACTGACGTACAAACAACATTTTTTGTTGAAATACTTTTTAAAATAAATTGTTTAAATACTTTTTAAAAAGCTACAATATTATTTTATGTAATAGCTTACGTCACAAGTTCAAAGGCTCCCAACCATAGATTTTGAAGTTTTCCCAAAATAAGCCTATCAAAATAGATTAGGCTTATAACCTTCGACTTATTTAAGTAGAAAAAACGTCTACCAAAGTGGTTTATCAAAATAAGATATCGTCAGTGTCGTAAGAGAATTATTACTATGACATTGTTTTCAAAAATTAATTTAAACTTTACTGCTATGTTGGCTAGTTAGGAATGTCTTCTCGGGGTATCCCTGGCAAAACTTTGAACACCACTAATGTTGTTACGCTACGGAATACACCCTGTAAGAAGAGTGTAAAGCCGTAGTAGGTGGTGGTGGATACAACGATGAACACCCTTTAGAATTTAAAAACTCTCATTCTAGCATTTTTTTATCTGACGATTTTTCTAAAAGATACCAAAATAAACGCTTTATATTGATCTTCATTTTTTCTACGCTTATAGATAATATATAAAATATGTATGTTGTTATATATGTCAATATTGTTGTACAAGTACGTGAAAATACTTCTTGTAAAACTTCCAATGACAAGTTGCTCTGTTCATCTTTTAATGAAATCTTCTTGAAAATAATAATTGTCTTTTTTTTTGTTAATATGGCACTTTTGACAAAACAATCTCGGAAAATAAATAAAGTCGCGAAATATATTGACACTCTTCACTGTGCTAAAAAGATATTTTACGAATTTTTTTTTTGGTTTTTTGTACGTTACCAAGGTTATTTGCCAATCAGCCGTAACTGCACTTTCCGTGAGGAAATTCATTGTTTTCAATAGACCGAACAATTCTTTGTTTTAATTGGAAGTTTCGTCCATGCGCTCTCGCCCTCGTTAATAATTGATTGGCTCTTTCGAAAAATAAAAAAAACCTTCTTCATACGCCTGTTGAAATTAAAATTTCCTACCAATTGTTAGCATATTCATTCTCAATTACAACTGAACCGTAAAATTATATTGATTTAATAACGAATAAAAGAAAAAATAATGAATCTTCCAATATATAAAATTTAATGTTTGTTTGTTTGTTCGTATTTTATGCGTTGCCACACCGTTCATCCGATTGCAATAAAACTTTGACAAACTTTTTGTTTGCACTTCCGGGAAGGTATAAGCATAGTAAAATTAACTTACAGTAGGTCTTATATATAAAAATCAACATTTGTTTGCCATTCAGTTCATTTTAACAACGTATGCTAGTAAGATTATAGTACAATTAACACACAGTAAGTGGCGCGTGTGTCGTACAATAGACAATCGGCAGCAAACGTCAAACAGACAGGAAAATAAAACATGCACTTTAATAAATACAATTAAAACACAAAGACTTTCTTTCTTGGAGTGGAATTGCAACGCTTGCCGAAGCCGGCTAGTATAAAATAAATTTAATTTCGATAGTTAATTGTTGATAATGACATTATTATATCAAAACGTAACGTTTTATCAACTATTAGTAAAAACACAATATTCCTTTGTACTTCATTCCACTTTATTTAATATGTCAGGACCGGTTTCGCTCATTACGAGCATCGTCAACTGATAAGAAATATAATTTAACCATGCTATTTATACAAAAATGAACAGTTATAAACAACAATTGGCATTGAAAAGAAATTACCAATTACATTAAAAGTGATTCTAAAATAACACAAAATTAGAATGTTTAACACATCTAACATATAATTAAAAAGTCATCTCAGATTAATAAATTTAGAATGGCGATTGAAAGTAATTACAAACATGATTAAAATTTGGGAAATTTTTGACAAAGTGATAAAATGCTACTATCAAATGCTTTGACAAAGTGATGTTTATCAACTGTGAAA